>JACEGR010006175.1:0-63992 GCA_014170235.1 Listronotus bonariensis
TATTTTCTTTATAATAAGCTTTCTCCTCATTTTTGCAACAAGAACTTGTAAACCGCGTGATAACTCTGTGCGGAGGTTTGAAATTTAAATTACCCGCTATTTAAGTCGTAGTTCTGTATCCCCTTCTGATTGGTGGGCGCTGTTTGACAAAATACTTGTCAAACGTATTATTTCTGTCGGCATAAAACATACACTAAAAACCCTTTATATTTTCTTGACATACACAATCTCATCCGTTCTTCATGGAGTTGTTCGATTTTTTTGTTAAAAACCTTGATTGATTTTGATATCAACATCGAAAAACTATAATTATATGATGATGTAAGAAGCGAATTATCAGTTCTACCCATAGTAAATTGACAAAATGTATCGCATCAGACAAACAGTTTATGAAAAACCCGGCTACAGCCCCTCAAGAATCTACGTAGGAAACCTGCCGAAAGCTGCTGATTGCAGACGATTTGGATGTGAAATTTTCCAAATACGGAAAGATTTGGGGTTAGTTATAAACACCGGTTTTGCCTTCATCCAGTATGAATTCGAAGATGAGGCCCACAGTGCCATAAATTCTGAAAATGGGTCTAACATGATGGGACGAAAATTATTGTAAGGCAAGCATTTGCTGACTTGGCAAAGATTCAGTCGATAAAGGTAATTTGTTTAGACAAATAATGGGTTGTGTTTGGAATTTTATCAATAAAATTTTATTTTAGGCACATTGCCACCACTAAAAATCGATTCTTCACTAAGAGGTCCTCCACCGAGAGGTCCACCTCCTGCATCACAATCTGCTTCTTGCGTCTGAAAGTGGTAAGGAAGATAGCAAGTTAAAATTTGAACCACCAGGTCCTGGGGATAAGGATACAGAAATACAGGTATTGTAATCTAAGTTATGCAGAAACAGTGTTGTAGCTAGGTCAGCAGCGGCCCTGGGGCAAAAACTGAAGTAGGGTCTTAATACCAAGAAAAGCGAGAACCAAAAAAAAGGTGTTCACCTTTGCACCTACATTCATTATACAGATTTTATATCTTCCTCTCCCTAGTTATTTTCTTTAATGAGGCCAAAAAAAAGACCTTTTTACCTGCATTCCCACATTTTTTCTTTTTCACTCACTAAGCCCGAGGCCCCTTTCAACCCCAAAGGGTCTCCCTGTGCTTAGGGGTCCCCGGGCACTGCCCTGCCTAGCCCCATAGTAGCTATGCCACTGTGCAGAAACATCATTGTGCTAACATCATTTTGAATGCTCTTTTAAAATGCACACCTGATATTGAGTTTAATTTTAGATTTAAAATCAGTCCAAACTAAACTTGGTGTTTAGACATGAACATACTAAAATAAGATGGATGTCTAAATGTACTAAAATGAAATGACCCTCTTATAATGGCTGACATGTGGTGGCAGTTTTGTAGTGGCAATACATAATTCTGGTAATTTCCTGTAGAGTAACTAACATTATAATGTTGCCACTTGAAAAGTAATGGGTACTGTTTTTATAATTTCAAAGCAATTATATTTTTTTGTAGCATAATTTTGTAAAACAAATAAAAACATAACACATTACTTTTTCAAGTGGCAACATTGAAATGTAGTTAAAATATACTTTATCTAAAACTAAATCCGTTGCACATCATCTAAACTACGTTACTATATTTTAAACCATTTGAACTAAAAATATTTTCACTAATTGATATTAAAGCTATTCGTTTACAATCTCTATCAAATTTGATTTTGTTATTTCTTTTTAGCCATATACATTAGAAAGAGATAAATATATATAATAGGTACGCTCCATCATTACATGAATCTCTATCATATTAGTGCATTTTAGCCTATCATGTTGGTTATTCTGATACCTAATCATGCAATGTTGTCACGTTGACAGTGCTTTTTGAAGTTGATTTGATCAATTTCATTGTTTGTTTATTCATTAGTTTCTTAATTGTTCGGCTTATTTTCCGGTTTTTTTAATGTATTTACCGTTATTAGCAGTTTTCAAACTAATAGTTCAAATTTTGTGTCCGTAGTGATTTGAATCTGTTCTTTTAAGAACAGACATAGAAAAAATGACAAAGCAGTTGAACAGTAGATGCAAGGAGCTTGTTGCTTCTTAAATAGGTTATTTTGAGCAAGAACGCGAAAACAATGGATGGTTTCAATGAATTCCAGTTATTAGGTATTCAGTGTTTTAGTGGATAAATCCATGTTTTTATTAAATTTGTAATACGTGCATTTTTTAAAATAAAATTATTCTTTCTTTTTTGTCTTATTACTTTTTTGTAATGAAAATTATGACATTAACTAAAATCAACAAATTCTTTAACCGAAAAATGCTTTATTCTTTTCAACAAAACTCAGATTCTCATGACAACTTGGCAACAGGGAAATTACCAGAATTACACTACAAAACTGCCACCACATGTCAGCCATTATAAGGGGGTCATTTTTCTTTGAACAGCCCATAAATATTAGTAGTCCATTTTATTTTAGTATGTTCGTGTGTTTAGGCAAACTAAATTTCCAATACAAAACCCTAAAATTGCAAAAACGTTGCCTTCTATAGTCAATATTACTTTTGTAATTGTCTAAAAAGGTTCGGCAACTTGGATTTAACGAAATTTGGTATAGGGTGTTTTTTTTTTTTTTGGTTCAGCTTTTGGGGGTTGAAGCTTTGCAATTTAAAAGAACAAAGGTGTAAAATTTATTTAAAAAAAACAGGTTTTAAAGGGTGTTAATAAAGTATTGTGTGCCACTTTAGCTTTTAATTAGAAATTCTCTGCAAAGAAAGGGAATATAGTGAAAATAAGGTTAGTTTGATTTTCAGCTTTGATGATGAATATCTAACTAACAAAAACGAAATGTTTCTGAAAAAATCCTATACTTGTTTAGGCATTAGCAATAATGAACAGGATTAGTATCATTTAAACATAACAAAAAAGTATTTCATTGTCACCCAGTATATTCACCTTCTAGGATGAAGACATGGATACAGGTCCCAATATTCGTCCACCGCCCCAAAAGTTCAATAACAATGATAGAGGTCGCCAAAGTAGAGGGGGTGAGAAAAGACCCAGAGGCTCAGGTGGACGGACAAAGTCAAGAGACCGGTTTGATCATCCGCCTGAGACTTGCCACCCAGAGATTTAATGTATGGAGAGTAAGTTTTATGTTTGATAGTGATATACAGGGTGCTTCCTAACTATGGTACAAAACTTAAGGGGTGATTTCTTATGTCTTTTTATGAAGAAAAGTTCCTATAAGCATATGTCCTGACTTGCTTTATTTCTGAGATACAGGGCGTTAAAGTTATTTATAAAAATCTGTATTTTTCAAATATTTTATAAAACCAATTTACATGAAATTTGGTACACTTATTTAATGTTATAATGCACTTCTAAACCTCTGTCTACCTAACCTAGATTATTATTATTGAGTCCAGTGGAGTCTCAGTGGGCAACACAGCTAATACAATAGAGGAAAGAAGTACGCCCCTGGCTATTTTTAAAGTTTTTATATTTTTTTCCGATTATACAATTTAAAATGTAACTTTTTAGTTTCCTGTATATTCTTTGTGTCTAGTTTGTTTTCTAGAAAAAAAATATCTTTAATTTCTTCTAAAAATAATCCTAGACAACAGGATATAAAAAACAAAAAAATTATTATTTGCCTTAAAATAAATGAGCAGTCGTGTATATTTATAAGGTACGCGCCAAAACGACCCAATATTTTTAACTATATACCATATTTTAGTAAAAATATTGCAATGCCATTTAAGTGTTTTCAAATCACAAATCAAGTAAATATGAGTCTAAACTATAGTATTTAAACTACAAATTAACAAAACTCCGAAAATATTTGCAGTTTAAAAAAATCGCTGTATTAAAATTTCAATAAACTAGGATCGGAAGCTAACTATGTAAAAAAATATAGTTTATTTGTTTTCTGGGAGTTTAAATTTAAACAAAATAATATTTGGCTTTTCTCCAGAATATAGATGTTTAATAAAGATTTTAAGAAAATTAAATTTTTATATATTATGAACAATTTTTCTGTCCTTACATAATATAATAAATGTTAGGATTATTTTAAAAGAAATAAATTAAGGAAATATTAATTATAAAATATTTATTTTACGTTAGGTCATAATTGGGTATTTGTTATGATCTGCTTTTTTTCTCTTTGAACATTTTCTTCTTCCAAAACTATGGATGGTGGAGGGAAGGATAACCATCTGAATGTTTTAAAAAGTGTCCGTCGAAAGGTGCAACTTAAGGTGGCGCCACAGTAGCCAGAGGAGATTTTTTAACCAATGAGTATGAATTATTAGAGTGAGATACAAAATGAAAAAGGACAGATAGATACAAAATAAAAAAGGAAAGAAATACAAAAATCTCTCCACTGGCTACTGTGGCGCCATCCCAATTTGCTACATTCCGATTGCCACTTTTTAAACTTGTCCGCCATAAAAGATGGTTATCCTCCCTCCACAATCCATACTTTTGAACATTTTCTTCTTCCAAAACACATCGCTGACATTCGCAACTGACAACTTTTGACAATTGACTTTTAATTCTTCCGGCGATACCGACGACATAATGTGCGATACCCTGATAGAAAATTCGTCGCCCACCGTCCATACCGTCCGTCCGATGCCGTTGTACGTAGGCGTACCTTTATCGAAAATAGTCATTTTCCTTATTTACCAATAGGGAATTCAATCCCGCACCAAAACTTCAATCCCGCAAACCTGCGGGATAAAAATCATCGATCCCGCGGATCCGCAAGAATGCGGGATTGTTAACAATTTATATTGTATAACTTTTTGTAATAAACCTATTAAACATGCTAATTGCTAAGAAAAAGTCCTAAACAAACTATGGTAGTTGCAAAAAGTTTTTATTTCATATACAAAAATACAAAATACATCTTTTAAGTTTGATCTTAGTTTATTGTATATATCCGCAACTAAAAACGCACGCTCAGCTCTCGAAACTTGTCGGCGGATTAGACTTTACACAGTTGTAAATTAATATTGAATCCCGCAGATCCCGCACGGAAAATCTCGCAATGTTGATCCTGCAGAAACTTAGAGGGATCCCGCATTTGCGGGATCCTGTGTTTGCGGTATCGGATTCCTATTTACCAAAGTCAAAGTCAATTATTTTTTAATTATGGATTTTTTGGATGCTGTATATTGATACTTTTTAGAATGACTTAAAGTGACCGAAATTTATTTTCTTGAAAACAAAGAGAGATACAAAGAAAATACTAAAAAGGTTAACTTTTAATTGCTTAAACGGAAAAAAATATAAAAAGTCAAGTGGCGTACTTTTTTTCCTTAATAATGTTGGCTGTGTTGCCTACTGAGACGCCACTGGACCCAATAATCTTAATCTAGGTAGAGCTTTAGAAGCGCATTATTACAATAAATAGGTATACCAAATTTCCATGTAAATCAATTAAAGAGTTTTTAAAACATTCACAAAATACGAACTTTTTTTTAAAAACGTGTATAGAAATGAAACAAATCAGGCCATATGTTTGTGAGAACTTTTCCATAAAAAGACAAAGAAATTACCCCCTTTAGTTTCGTACCGTAATAAGGAAAAACCCTGTATAGGTAGGGAATGCAACAATATATTGATTATTTTCAAATATCGATAAATCGGAAATCAAATATTGATATGTTTGTCTAGGGTAAATTAGAACACAGGCAGGTTTCTTTGTTATGCAATTTAATTATAAAAGGAAACTTGGTGATGGTTTGAAACTAGGTCTATTAACAGAGTAAGATTATGCACACTTACAGTTAGTTTATAAACGTCCTTATTGTACTTTTATGTTTCAACAAAGCCACTCACGTCTTTTATGCCATAAGTACTTTAACAACGTCGTTTATCTTTGGCCGTATGCCCGTCTTTTCCGACTTTGGTATCATTAATCCATTAACTACTTTACTTTACTGCTTTTTCGTCTTTCGTCTTTAACTTTCTAGCTTTTTCGTCGTTCGTCGTCTTTACTTACTAGCTCTCCCGTCGTTACTAGGGAGATTCATCAATAGCTTTTGTTTTACAAAAAAAATCAAACATGTGTACATGCAAGTATGGTTGCCTATCTAATAGTAAAGAGACTGACCGACAGGGTCGGACCAACCTACCAAACAAAACACCAAAAATATATTTAAAAAATAATTATATCCTACACTCGGCCGTCCTGACTAAGAATCCGTCTCGGATTCATCTTCACACTGCAACCAAGGTTTCATAAACTCTGAACATGTAGACGTCTGAATTGGCCCGTCATGATTACCTACCTTCACTACGTCATACCTTTCATTTTTCTTTGCCTTGACCACTTCGTACGGTCCTAAAAATTTTCTGTTAATTTTTAGTCCAGACCCAAATTGGGTCCTTTTTATTGCCACTAACTCTCCTTCTTGATAAAGTTTCGGTTTCTTTCTTCTCAAGTTGTAACTTTTCTTATTCTCCTCTTGTATTTTTAATAATTGTTCTTTGCTTTGTTTTTGTTCCATCTTTAATCGCTCTTCTTCTTTAAGAAGTCTTCTTGCTTCTTCTATTGCCTTTTCTTAGCATCCTCTTTTTAGCTAAATCTTCTCTCTTTCTCTTTTCGTCTTCGATGAATCTCAATCGTTTTTCCTCTTTCTTGCGCTCCTCGGCAAGTCTTTTAAGCTCGCATTGTTTTTCTTCCTCTTCTTCGCGTTTTTTGCGTTCCTTTTCTTCCTCAATTTTTTTCGATTCTTCAGCTTCCCTTATTTTCTTCCTTTCTTCAATTTTTTTACGGACTGCGTTAGGGTCCTCGTCGCTTTCTTCCTTAGTCTTGGGTATAACTTGTTTAAATTCTTCTTTCTTGCCTTTTTTGTCTCTGCTTTTGTGATGTTTCTCCTTTTTATCCCTCTTCTTTTTCTTTTCATCTTTCTTTTCTTTGTGTTTCTTTTTGTCTTTGCTTCTTTTCTTATCGTCGTCAGAATGGTCCCTATATCTGTCTTTATCCCTTCTTTTTTCGTCTTTAGAATCTGTAGATATACGTCTCTTTCTAGGTCTATCAGGAGTTCCATCTTTTTTACTCAGCAGTACTATCGGACTAGCAAAATCTGATGTACTCTCTCTGATTATGCCATCACGAAGCCATTCATTTATCTGCTTATCGACTTCTGTTTTCTCTGATACTAATAATCTTCTTGGTCTTTGGTATATCGGTTCTTCATTTTTTAATATGATTTTCATTTGAACATCTGTGGTTTTGATTTTTTCTGGCTTGTAATTTTCCATTAAATCAGCTACAATTTCTCTGTAATTAGGGTCTTCAATATGCATTAGGTCCAGTTCATTTGGTTCTGAGCTTCCTTCGTCAACAGTAATTCTCATAAGGAAATTATCCTTGGCTCTCTTACTAACAACAACACCATTTTCACCAATATGGACTTCAGCTTGTTTCAGCAAGTTATTTCCTAAGATTACTTGAAAATTTGTCATCTCCTTTGGTATAACATGAAATAATAAATCGAAATCGTCTCCGTTAATCTCAACATTTTTATGAAATGACCCCAATGTTCTTATTTTTTCTGTCCCTAATCCTTTTATAGATATAATATCTTGTGATAATGGATCATTCTTAAAATATTTATTATAAACATCTTCTCTGAATATGCTTATATCGCTTCCGGTATCAAACAGTGCAATTATGTTTACTTCACCACATTTCAAGGTAACTGAATTCTTAGGTAAAACATCGATAACAGTAACATTTGAAGAGTTTACTGGTTTCTTCTGGTATGTATCTTTTTGTCACACTTTGACGCTAAATGTCCAAAATTATTACATTTAAAACATTTTGCGCCTTTGTTTCTATCAGGACATTCTTTTGACTTGTGGTCTCGACCTCCACAATTGAAACAATTGTCGTAACCACTTCTTTTCCACTCTGGAGGTCTTTCTTGGAATCCTTCCCATGTTCTTTAGTAAATTCCTTCTTCCCTACATGGCCTCGATCCCTGCCTTGAGTCTTCTCGGTGCCTGAAAACTTTTTTGATTTAATTTGCTCATACACTTTAATTTTTTCTTTAAATTCTGCAAAACTTCTTGCTCCATATAAAACAATTTTGTGTGACGGATCTTCGGGAATCCCATCTATAATATATTGTATCACGACTTCTGGTTCTAGAGATGCACGGCTAGCAATTTCCCTCATTATCAAAGTATACTCCTGTACAGTTTCAAAAATGCTTTTCTACGTGACATCAACAACTTATGAATTTGTGCACTACTAACTTTTACATCAAATTCATCAATTAGTCTCTGTTTTAGCTTTGACCAGGATGTAATGCCTTTTTCTGACTGAACAAATAACCTAGCCAACCCTGTCAATGATCTTTTTGCAAATATCAATTTTTGCAATTCGTTCCACCCTGTAATATCTGCTATTTCTTCGAAATCAGCAATCCACTTACGAATCGGATAGTCATCTTTGCCATCAAATGTTCTAATACTGTCTTCAACATCTCGAAAGGTTAAAGCAAAAGAATCACGTTTTCTTGGTTCGTTGCGTACCTGATATCTTATATTAGCCAGTGACTCATTGTCGTCCTCAGAAGATGACTTATTTTCTTGATTCTCCTCATCTTCTTCCTCTTCACTGACATTATCTTCCTTCTTGTTCATCCTCATTTTCCATTTTCAAATCATTTAAAAAAGAACACACACGACTTACTATTTCCTCTTGGTCTCCCGAATAATCTAAATTTAAAATCTGACATACTGCTATTAGGTCATTCACTCGTAAATTTTCACTAACTTTACTTACCTTTTCAATATACACTTCCGAACATTTATCTAAATGAAAACCAGAAAACTTACACAAACTTTTTCTCATAACAGTCGGTCGAGCATCTCTACTAAAAGCCGCAACATGTAAAGCTTGAACCGCTTTTGAAGACGCGTTATTTATATTTTTGCGCTATCTTATCGATTTCTCCCAAAGTAACCATTTTTAAACGAAATTAAAATCAATTTAAAATATTTAAAGAAAGCAGCAAAATAAATTAATTACCTCCGTTACGCCAAAAGACGTGCGCAGCTTACCTAATTAAAGTAATTTACCCAATAGTCAATACATTACAATAAAATCATAAAAGAAAAATTAAAAAAACTATACCTAGGTAGGTCTTTTTCTAAATTAAAATAAATCCACTACTACCTAACTTAAAAGTAATTTGCTCAGTAGTCAAAACGTTATGACAAATTCATAAAAGAAAACACTATACCTAGGTAGGTCTTTTTCTAAATTAAAATAAATCCACTACAACCTAATTAAAAGTGAATTCGGCTCAATAGTCAAAACATTATGATAAAATCATAAAAGAAAACACTATACCTAGGTAGGTCTTTTTCTAAAATTAAAATAAATTCACAACAACTGCCAATGTCTTTGCTGGGAACTTTTTTTAAAACTCCTTTCCTTTATAAGGCAAAAATAACTCTAACCATAAAAACATAAACAATCCTACCTCGTAAACGTCAGTGTATGTGTATAAACGTCAAAACATGTGACACAACAAACTCCAGCTGATTCCATATAACCTCGCAGGAGGGTGTTTAGCGTGACTTCACTTTTCTGTCTGGCAACAGCGTCCAACCTGCCACGCGCACCAAAACCATGCGTGCACTGCATCCACCAATATATCCACTGGATTATGACTGTATCTTGATGCTATACTACTTAGAAATCTAGCAAATAATGATCATAATAAAACAATTAATGAACTGAAAACTAAGCTAACGGAAATTAATGAAAAACTTCTAGGGAAAGGGAAGTCTTTCAAAAAATGAGGAGAAATTCAAAAATGAAATTCAGGAACTAAAATTCAGAATAAATAGAATTAATGTTACAAATGACAGTCTCAAAAAACGATTGAACGGTTTGAAAATCATTCGGAAGGTACCCCTAAACTGATTGACGCCAAAACTATTCGACACAACTCAAACTCAACACAAATCAATAAACGGGAAAGCACAAAACCTAATATTAAACCCCAAAACTTAACACGAAAAAGCCAGCTATTAATACTAAGTGGTAGAAATGGATATAACTATGGCAAGCTATTTAAAATGGCTACAAATAGTTCCTTCGATATAAACTCTCAGTTCGCAAATAACAATAATTTAGATGAAATCATATCAAATCACAATATACTCTCTCGAAATTTTACTAAAAATGATTTTAAATTAGTATTTTGGTCGTCAGATGACATAAGACAGAAACGAAATAATGAAAATATCATATTAAAGGATCTTACAGAAAAATCGAAACATACTAACCTGATAATTGTTGGAAGTCCATACATACCATCGAAACATGCATTGAATCAGTTGATTAAGCAACAAAATATCCGCATTCATACCAAACTTAATGAAACTCCAGGCTCCAGATTCGTTGATATTAATAACATAGCACATCTCCACCGCTTTAACGACCGCGAGGAACTGTCTTTCGATAGTAAGTTAAAAATTATACAATATATAACACAAAACCTAATACTGAAGACCGATCAAATCACTCAAACCGACTCGAATGCTAGAAAATCTGCAGATAAAATGAATGCACGATCATCTACGAATAATAATATGGACGTAAATATATTACCTGGACATAGTAACTCTTATAATAAACATATAGTGAGCAATAAAGAAGCTTCATCAGTCAACTCCCCAGATAAACTACACAAATACACGCAGACAACAAACGGCCCTGATCGTTTGAATGGATTTAATAAGGAACAATGTTTTTTATCTACACCACGCCTCAACGAGTTGATTCCAGAACTTTACCAAGAGTATCATCCAATTCAAAAGAAATAACCGATAAAATGAGAGCAAACGTCGAAAACAGGAATTACAACCCTACGCAGACAGCAATATCTGTACTTCATATCAATATACAGAGTATCAGAAATAAACTTCACGAACTGGAAGCATTTCTGTTGGCCGAAAATTTGACACCGAATGCAATATGTGTCACGGAACACTGGTTAAAACAAGAAGAAATTACGAGTATAGTGTTAGATAACTACTCCATTGCCGCCAGCTTTTGTAGAAAGTATAATAACCATGGGGGTTCTCTAATTCTTCTTCAAAATAACAATTTTTTCACTCCACTCAATATCTTAAACGAGTGCTCAAGAGAGCTAGACATAGAAATCGCCGCAGTTAGGATCAGGACACTGAATGTAAATATTGTAAGCATATATAGACCACCTCTTGGAAATTTTAATACCTTTTGTTCAAACATTGAGCGTGTCCTAGAGTCTCTTCACGGACAGTCAAGGGTGATTGTAGCTGGAGATTTTAACATGAAGTTTCACTCGGGGATGCACGAAGCACAACTCTTATTGATCTGATGGCGTCTTATGGTTTTGGGCTGACTATTAGTACAGCCACGAGAGGCAAGAATTGTATTGACAATGTCTTTATTAACTTTGGTAATGACCAGTTTAATTCATACTGTTTGAATCCTCTTCTGTCTGACCATCTTTGCCAGATTGTTGAGATACCAATTACAAAGAATAGTAGCGAAAGACAGTACAAAATACTTCAGCCAATTACAAATAATGGTAGGCGTCTGTTTTACAACATGTTAGAGAACTTCGTCTGGGATTTTATAGACAACCCACAGCTATGTGTAAACCAAAAGTTTGACCTCTTCATGAATAAATTGGTCAGCGCTTTCAACCATGCATTCCCTTACAAAAACGTATTATGTAAGACTGATAACACCCCAGAAATAGTTTGGTTTAACGACGAACTAAAAACCATGAGGAATCAACTTAGGTTTCTGGATGAATACTGCAGCTGCCATAAAACCCAAGCAAACATTAACGTCCGCAACGAATATCGAAGGAACTACCGTGAGGCTATAAAAAGGGCTAAGATATCAGCTACTTCAAACGCCATTAGATCTGCAAACCATTCAATAAAGTTTATGTGGGATATAATTAACTCATATACTCATTAGAAGGATACTAAACCAACATGTAATATCTCTCCAGAAGAATTTAATGACTACTTTGTAAATGTTGCCAGTAAGGTACTGGACGAGCTTCCACCTGCTACTAAGGACCCACTGGAATATGTTAGAACTTTGGAAGAACAGCCGAACCATTTTATTTTCAATGAGGTCTCATATAACAATGTACGCGATGTCATTAGAACGCTAAAGAACTCGAAGTCCCGAGATATCTATGGCCTGATTGTTCCACTTCTTAAGGACATACAAAATATAATTTTAGTGCCTCTTACTAAGCTTCTGAATGAGGCGATTAGAACAAGTATTTTTCCGGATGCTCTGAAGATAGCCTCAGTTATCCCAATCTTTAAAAATGGTGATATTAACAAACCCGAAAATCACCGACCTATTTCGAGATTGCCAGTAATCTCCAAAATATATGAAAAAATTATGAAAAATCAGATCGTTCAATATATGGAAGGGAACAAGCTGTACAATCCTTTCCAGTTTGCATTTAGGGATAGGGGTTCGACAAGAGATGCTATACTGAGATTTACTTCTCTAACTTTAGAATGCTTTGAGACTGGTCTGCACTCCGCATCTATATTTTGCGATCTTAGTAAAGCATTCGATTGCGTATCACACGACATTTTGCTGAGGAAGCTGACGGCCTACTCTTTTCAGTTTCCAGC
Organism: Listronotus bonariensis; assembly: GCA_014170235.1. NCBI lineage: Eukaryota > Metazoa > Arthropoda > Insecta > Coleoptera > Curculionidae > Listronotus > Listronotus bonariensis. The sequence continues at coordinate 12,709 of JACEGR010006175.1, forward strand.
TATAGCTCTTTTAAATTCCTATCTAGAGGGAAGAAAACAGGTGGTTCGTTTACAGTCAGAGTCTGGTGAGCTGTCGTTTACGAGCGGTGTTCCGCAAGGTTCAATTCTTGGTCCAATTTTATTTTTAATATACATTAACGATATGTCTAATTCAGTAAATACTGCCAAATGCACTTTCTATGCTGATGACACCACTTTAACAGTATCAGCTAAGGACCTTGTCGAACTCAAAGCAAAAACAGAGGAAGTACAAACTCAGGCAAATGAATGGTTTGTGGCAAATCAGCTGTCACTAAATGTCACAAAAACAAAGAGCATGGTGTCGTCCCTTAGATGTCTTGACAATGTTCCAGCGAACCCAACCTCTATTAAATTTTTGGGAATTCAATTGGACCTAAAACAAACATGGTGTGAGCACGGGGATGTGCTTGCCAAATCTCTGACTAGAGTAGTGTATGATTTACGCCAACTATCAAGAGCACAAAAGATATAGTCAGGACGGCATACTTTGCTATGTTCCACTCCAAAATGTCATATTCTGTACTTGCATGGGGACACGCGGCTGTAAGACACCGAATCTTTGGACTCCAAAGAAGAGCTGTGCGTATTGTTGCTGGGCTTGGATATCGAGATGACACCAGGGAGGCTTTCAGACGTGAAGGAATCCTCACATTGCCTGCGGCTTTTGCACTGGAAAGTATCCTATATATTCGAAGGCATTTAGATCAGTATGAAACTCACACCGACTTGCATGGCTACAGAACAAGAAACAAAAATAATATATATCCCATCAACATAAGGTTAATAATTAATAGTTTAAAAAAACTAAAAAAACACGCTTTTATATGCAACCGAACTAAAAATTAGAAAATAATTTTTCATTAAAAAAATATTGTCATTTCATAGTAAAAAGCGTGGGGTGCATTTGACTATTTTTTCATAACTTTTCCATCATAGATATTTGCAAATATAATAATTATAACATTTAATATATTTATCACCCCACGCTTTTTACTATGAAATGACAATATTTTTTAAACTATTAATTATTTTTCATTTTTTAGTGTCTGCTACTCTTGACAAAATGGCGAAAAAATTTTTAATGAACAAGAGTAACAAATTTTAAAATTTTTCCAACAGATTGCAACTCACTAAAAAATTTCTTCTTCATTAAGTAGCAAAGTTTGAAATTTTGCCAACAGATGGCAATCCAGGCAATGTTTGGACCGTTGCCAACATATTGCAACCCACTAAAAAATTTCTTCTTCATTTAATAGCAAAGTTTGAAATGTTGCCAACAGATGGCAACCTAGGTGTTGTTTTTATAATATAATGGATTTTTTTTTCCTGGCGATCCAAAAAAGATAACGGGATACTGTTTGCAGATTATTGCATTGTCATGTTTCCTTAATACGTGTGCAAAGTTTCAAAGAAATCGAATAGCTGGAAGTTGGTTAAAATTAGGCTCAAAGATTCCGTTACATAGGCAGCCAGATAGATAGATTGATAGATAGATAGTTACAACCCAAGTTAATAAAAGCGTGTTAAAAAGGAGCCAAACTGGTATAAACTACTTTGGCATAAACTATTTTAATAAACTGGACGAATCAATAAGGATGTTAACTCCAACAAAACTAAAGTCGGAACTCAAAAAGCTATTTTTGCAGGTTTCTCCTTTCTCCTTGAAAGAAATTGATAGGATTGTTTCCGATTATTCAGTAACTTAGTATAACTTTGTTTGTTCCTAACGTTTTCATTTGTTCATTTATTTCTTTAATGACTATTTGTACTTGTTCGTTACCGATGATCTGTGCATTATGTATTATATACCTGCTTGTTTTTTAGTTTTAAATCTTATTTTATATTTACTATTTTATATGACGTATGTAAAAATTGTAATATTTATTGACATTAATTAATAAACTAAACTAAACTAATGTTATCCAGAGGCACCACCATTTTATCGTAGATTTCAAAGCACACAATAGAGGACCATAATATATCGGCATAAAAAAAATTAACCAATTTTTATTATCTACTTATGAGCGGCGTAGGCGTTACATTAAATAATAACCTTAAATAACATTTAGAGCTACAACAGCTTTTAGAAGGCTAGGATTTTTTTCTTGGCTGGAAAGTACTTTTATTTTCACGAGTACACTCTTTACACTTTCACCATAAACTTCCCTTCTCTTCCGTACCAATGAGATGTACAGTAATATAGCAACACAAAGTAATTGTTTCATGCATTTTGTAACCGTACATCTGAAGAAGCCCCAAAATGTCCACTTCGGCTCCTTTATCCCTAAGGTATGTTAAATATGCCGTCTACTTTTTATACCCACGGTAATAAGTTCCTAGACATCAAGCTTTTATGAATTATCACAAGAAAAAACAAACCCTGCATTTTGTAGTAAAAAATTTTGATTAAAAAAACCTAATTAAATTGAAAGCACCTAGTTTAACCAAAAGAATTCGCTGTAAGTATCATTTTATCGCCCATAACCAGAACAACATGAGACAAAGAAAAAGGTTTAAAAGAATTGAACTTACAAGTTTCAGTAAATTGATAAACCCAGTTACGTGCAAACTGCAAAAATGTTAGAATAAATTGCAATAAATTTCTTGCAAAAAACATCTAAACTGTAAAAACACCTGTTTTTCACTTTATTCCCCCTTCTTTTGGCATACAATTCTTGATTTTAAGTTAAAGTGGTACACAATATCTGATTTTCACCTTTTAAAACCTCATTCTTCTACGCATTTTACACTTTTTTGAATTAAATTGCATAGCTTTGCTTTCAATCGTTTTAATCGTAGCAGAATATGGTGGAGGCGGTGGAGCAGTGAATGCACGGTTGCAACGTTTTTAAAGGGATCTTTCCCAATTTATTTGATAAAAGGTGTAAAAAACATAGAAAACCGGGGTTTTAAAAGGTGAAAATCAAATATTGTGGGCCACTTTAGCTTTATATCAAGAATTGTGTGCAAAAGAAGGGGGAATAATGGTGAAAATAAGGTTAGTTTAAATGCCAACTTTAATGATGATTATCTCGGAAACCAAACATTTCCGACTAAAATTTCTTTCAGATTCGTGATCAGCGCCCCAAAAAACCCAACATACCAAATTTGGTTAAAATCGGAGTTGCGGACACTTTCTGTACAATTACCGTAGTTTTTTTGTACATTTGTCTCGTAGGGAATAATCTTTTGTACTCTTTTCTCGTGTGAACCACCTGTCGTCTTTTGGCTCTTAATTTTGACGAAAGAAAAGCGAAAAGTAACAAAAACTTTATTTAAAAACGCAGTAAAATTTGTTTTAATAATGTTTTGCAATAAAAATACCGTTATGTGTATTTTAAATCAATTCTTTGTGCGCATACGTGTCGCGTCGCAGTGTTTAAGAAGTTTGTAAAGTAATTAACCACCTAAAAGTGCACTTAATTTGTGGAAAAAGTAATCTTTACTTTCATTATACGCTGGAACAACCTAGAAGCGTAATAAAGGATAATTTGTGTAATCATGTAAGTTTTTCGTTTGATCGAAATTGAAACAGCAAAACCCATAGATAAACTGGTAAAGAACAAAATAAATTTGGCAACTTTTCTCAAGCTCGTTGACGTAACCACGTGTTATAACTGCTTTCAGCTGTTTTTGACAACGACAGAAGGTAAACATATGTATTTAAAGGGATTTAAAGAGCTTCAGTGGCGGGTTTGCTTTTTAATCGTTAAATTTTGGGGTTCATTATCACTGTTATTTATGGTGGTCCGCCATTTTTAATAATTTTTATTCAATTTATTTTTACACAAGGATTTTGGGGTTTAAATATATTAAAGTATTTCCATATACAAGGTGATTCACGGTCAATGGTAGGTTAGACGTTTATAGAAAACGGAACGCAGAATTTTTCTGAAAATCTTACATTTTCTTACCTGTTCTAACGATCTAAAATATTTTCAGCATTGCGACGTTGCCGCTTCTATCAAATAGTCCTAGAAACTTTATTTTTTAAATGGAACACCCCCTATATTAACAAGTTTTTATATTCGCCCTTTTATTATAAAACTTTTTGTTAATATTGCCCTATACCTATCTCAATCGGTTTTCGAGATAAAAAATAATTTGTGTTAAATATGGTCCAAAACATGGCCCTAATTAAACTTAAGTAAATTAGTGCTCTCAATTCATGAAAAGTTGATGTTTTTGTGGTAGTTTAGACAGACATGATGTATTTAATTTACACCGAGAAATCGACTCGCTAAAATTACTATTATTTCCGTTATTCTTAAAAGGAGTCAAAAGACCATTTTTTCAAATGAAACCCCCTGTATATTACTCAATAAAATTAAAGATGAAAAAGAACGCTTTAAGATGACATATCATGTCCCTATACCTAAATCATCAAGGTTTTTAATAAATCCGCTTTTTGTAAAAATTTTTTTAAAGAATTTAATGTTAAGTAACCATGGAAATATTAAGCTTATGACAGTTTGGTGACTTTGAATTTTATGAAATTATTTATTTTACACGGACAGTGTGATCAAATCATTGCCAGAAGTTGCAAAAAATTTAACCAAAGGTATCCTGAATTAAGACCAATGAACAAGAGGAAGTGTGTACGACTACAAAATAATTAAATTAACATATGAAAGTACAGAAAATAACATAATTAGAACGAATTAAAATAACAAAATTGTGAATCACCCTGTATATATATATATATATATATATATATATATATATATATATATATATATATATATATATATATATATATATATATATATATATATAAAGGGTGATTCACGGTCGATGGTAGGTTAGACGTTTATGGAAAACGGAACGCAGAATTTTTCTGAAAATTTGGCATCTTACATTTTCTTACCTGTTCTATCGATCTAAAATATTTTCAGTATTGCGACTATCAAAAAGTCGTAGAAACTTTATTTTTTTAAATGGAACACCCCCTATATTAACAAGTTTTTATATTCGCCCTTTTATTATAAAACTTTTTGTTAATATTGCCCTATACCTATCTCTATCGGTTTTTGAGATAAAAAATAATTTGTGTTAAATATGGTGCAAAACATGGCCCTAATTAAACTTAAGTAAATTAGCGCTATCAATTCATGAAAAGTTGATGTTTTGGTGGTAGTTTAGACAGACACGATGTATTTAATTTACACTTACAAATCGACTCCATATCATACAGGGCGTGCTAAAATTACTATTATTTCCGTTATTCTTAAAAGGGGTCAAAAGATAAGGATCCTAAGCATGGAAGTCTCAGTACCTATTGGAGATACAGCTTAGGTTAAATTAGGAAAAAGTTGTGTTTTTTAAAGCTTATTTACATGCCGTTTAGAAACTTGAAAAATTTTCATGGCCTGCTGAGATATTTGGCAAAAACGAAAATTTGACTATATCGATTTTATTTTTTTCTGTCTTTATTTGAAGAGATATAAAAAAATTAAAACACTTTTTATTGGCACTTTTTAGGTACTACATGATGGTATTTTTAGATTTTATACCCGACGTTTCGTTTTCAAGGAACCATCATCAACTTTATTTTTTTATATGGCTCGAAAAAAGTACCCTCTGTATCTGATCTCATCTTTTATTACAAATTCAACGATGTATCACTTGTCATATTTTAATTTTTAGTTAAAAGAAAAATTGCATTTTTCCTATTTTTTTTTTTTAAGTTATTTTTAAGTAGGCCTGGCAAACAAATGCTTGGACGTTAATACCTGTTACCGTATCTGTAACATAATTTAATATCATTAGAAAATAGGATTTGTCCTTATTACCCTGCTTGTCGAGTTGTTGTTTTTAGAGCAATTGTTCTTATTGTTTATAGACGGCCATGACGCCGTCTATATTACCCCAGTACTATGTTGTTGTCGGTAGGTCGGTGTCGCAAATGCATTTTTTAGAAAAAAACCATAACAAAAAAACGGTAAAAGATGGAAAGTTCAAGTTTTTAAGAAAAAATCGGCCACTTAATGGAGCAACTGTCGAAAAAGTTTCAAAACAATTCGCAAAAAATGTGACTTTTCAAAAATCGAGGTGAGCGTAATCAATTATCTGTCGAGGATTTTATTTTATCGAAACGAGATTTTCGTAGAGGTCAGAAATGGTCCCCGTCAGAACCCTATTGTTTTTGAGTTTAATCGGATGAATAGAAAAAGAGTTACTTACGTTTTTGTAGTAAAAAATTGACCGACTTTAAGCCTTAATAACTCGAAAACAGTATTAGCAATCATTACGCGGTTAGTAAAATATAAAAGGGACTCTTTTAGACTCAAAGTGCCCAAATGGTCTTCTGCTTAAAATGTTTCATTTTCTCTGAGAAATTTTTAATTAAAAAAAAATCACAAATTTTTTTAAATTTTCGCATGTTTTAATTTTTTTCTCAAAATAGTGATTTTAAATCAAAAAACGCATATGTCATTTGATTCTTTGCAAAAAGTTCTATAAAATAAGACACTTAACATAATCATACTATTTATACAGCGTGTTTTATAAAGCTTGAAAATTTTAATTTTTTGGTAAAAAATTAGACATTTTTTTACATTTTATTTTATTTAAAAAAAAAAACTATTTAGCCTAAAATTCTGAAATAATTCTGACATATTGTCCACTATTTGCTATACAAAATACCAACATTTTAAGTCGCTAGGGTTAACGCTTTTAATGATACAAATTTTTAAATTTTACTAAAAAGTGCCGACTTTGACCTAAAATTCTCGCTTTATTTATTAAAATTATTTAAAAACCTTTGCGTCATTCGTTAGATCGTTTAATTATCTTTCAAAAACCTTTTTACGGTTTTTCTTTACAACACTTAGAACTAGGTAAAAAACACGTTTCAAAAAAAATACACATTTTTGCCCAAAAATCGCGACTTTTTCGTTTGTCAAATTCGGCTAGAGGGCTGTGAATAATTGTCAGTGTCGGTAACAAGAAGGTCTGTAATACGGGGTTGGTTAAAAAATATATAACCTGTCAGTTGATTTTAAACTTGCGTGGTTTTTTCGTAATATCTACAAAAATACTCTCTAACTACCTCTACATTTTTCTCTAAATCTGTTTGGTACGAGTTCTGATCTCCAATCAGGCACATCTCTCGACCAAAATTTATGAAGTATGGTGAATGTCCAGTAACTTCATGTTTTGATGATCTTACTGCGCTCGCAACTTTCTGAAGAACCGAACACCATTTTCTTTGGTTATCTTCTACGAAAGATGAAAGCATTGTCTTCATTACTCTATTAACTCTTTCTGTAGGGTTAGCTTGGGGATGATACAGTGCAGTGTATCGAATTTTCACACCATAAGAAGACATTAAATTCACAAACTCTTTACTTCTAAATTGGACTCCATTATCCACAATTACTGAAGCTGGAACACCAACTAACGTAAAAACATGATCTTCTATAGCTGTAGCTACACTAGAAGCTGTAGCCTTTCTAAGAGGAATAAAGAATGGAAATTTTGAAAAATAATCGCAAACTACAAACACAAATCTACAACCACGAGATGAAACTGATAATGGCCCGACCAAGTCGGCATTCCCAAGGTTTTGTAACATATGGTCTACTAACCATAAAACCTGCAGGAGCTTTTTGCTCAGGTTTATAACGAGAACAAACTTTACAGTTTTTAATATACCGTCCCACATCTGCTCGCATTTTAGGCCAATAATAATGACTAGAAAGTTACTAAAAGTCTTGAATGTACCCAAATGACCTGATGTCTCTACGTCATGAGACTGAAAAATCAGACGGGATCTTTCATGTTTTGGGACAACTCTTTTCCAATTATCTATTTCTAAATCAGCCAATTCCGGATACTTTAATTTGACATACTTGTAAAGAACATTACCGTTAACTCGCCATTGAGCATACTTACGAGGATTTTTTGAACCCTTTCAACCTGTTTTATATACCATGAATCTGTGATGTCGTTTTTCACCTCCAATAAATCCACAAGGGGAACCGACCTTAAAAGGCAGTCAGCTACATGGTGTTCTTTACCTTTGCGATGCGTTATCTCGAAATCATACTGCTGTAGGGCCACTGCTCAACGAGCTAGTCTACCTCGAGGATCCTTCAAATTACTCAACCATAATAATGCATGGTGGTCAGTAATAACGGTAAATTTTATGCCTTCTAAATATTGACGCAAACGATCACAGGCCCAGAGAACAGCTAGACATTCTCTTTCCGTTGTTGTAAAGTTCCTTTCCAACCTTGTTAATGATCGACTTATATACGCCACTACTTTTTCTCCTTCAGGATGTGGTTGCGAAAGTACAGCGCCGAGACCAAATCCCGAAGCGTCACATTGTACGATAAAAGGAAGATTATAATTAGGGCAGCTTAAAATAGGAGCATGCACCAATTTTTCCTTAAGGGTGCAAAACGCATTTTCGCATTGATTGTCCCAAATAAACTTATGTCCCTTTTAAGTAAACCTGTAATAGGTGCAACCACAGTGGAGTAGTTTTCAATGAATCGGCGGTACCATCCTGTCATTCCTATAATTCGCCGAACGTCACTAACATTTTTAGGACGTGGAAGGTCTAATATTGCCTTAACTTTATCAATATCCGTCTGTAAGCCATATTGGTTTACAACATAGCCCAGAAATCGAAGTTCGGGTTTGCAAAATATACATTTCTCGCGACTGACGGTTAAACCTGCAGCTTTTATTCTTTTAAGTACTTCACGAAGGATATCCAGGTGTTTTTCAAACGAATCCGATATTATAACAACGTCATCCAAATACACAAAAACGTTAGGTTCAAGATCACTTCCTATGACCTGGTCAATCAACCTTTGCCATGTAGCCGGTGAGTTTGACAAACCAAAGGGCATCCTTTTAAACTGAAATAATCCGCGGTTAGGTACTGTAAAGGCTGTATACTTTTTGAACTCTCCTCCATTTCAATTTGCCAAAAGGCCGACTTAATATCTATAGTGGACAGATATTTGGCATCCTTGAGTTTATCAAGAATCGTAGTAATTCTCGGCAAGGGGTATGCGTCCTTTCGACTGACGCGGTTAAGTAATCTGTAATCCACGCAAAATCTGTACGACTTTTTATCCTGCTTAGGTACCAAAATGATTGGAGATGCCCAAGGGCTATTTGATGGTTCGACAATACCGTCGCGTAACATTTTGCCAAGTTCTTCGTCTATACATTTTTGAACAACGGGTGATACAGGATAATATCTCTGTTTAATCGGGGTGGTATCCGTTTCGATTTTATGTTTAACTAAGCTTGTACATCCTATTTCTTCGCTCATATCAGAAAATACTTCATTGGAGAAGGTTTCCAAAGCTTTCACTTGTTGTTTCGTAAGTTGTGTAAGTGTGCTACCGTTGGAGTCCACAGTGCAAATATCCTTATTTGCGAAAGTCCACTTGTCATTACGTAAGTCTGGAATTATACCAATGCGTCGCCAAAAATCTGCGCCAAGTATTAAAACATGAGGTAGGGAAGGTATAACCAGTATATCCATAACAAAAATCTTTGATTCCAATGTAATTGGTACCGTGATTGTGCCTAAAACGGTACAGCTATCTCCGTTAGCAACTGTACAAGTTTTAATTTTACCTACGTTCAATGTTACATTTAATGATTGAAGTCGTTCCCAGCCATGTTTTCCCATAATAGTGCTTGATGCACCACTATCCAACAATCCCAAAAATTCGGCACCCAAAATGGAAACTTGAAGATAGGGCCGTTGATCTCCAACAGCGTGAGACAAAACATAATCTAAAATTAATTTATTTTTATAATCTGTGGCCGATTTAAGCTTTGAGACAGGTAGACGACCTTCTAACGTCTCAGATTCCCGTTTCCCGAATTTGGATTACAAGTTGGACAAGTACGAACCGTAAAATTTGGTTTATTACACTTAAAGCATCTGCGACGATGAGGCTGATCACAATGTACAGCTTTGTGTCCGGGTCTATTACAGTTGTAACATTTCAAAACTTGCCTATTTTCTATTTCATTACAAGTACTGTCCCTGACTTGATTCTCGGAATGAAGATAGGCCAAATCTGGCTCTAACAAGCGGTCCGTTCTGCGAGATGGGGGAGGCTTAAAATGTTCAACAGAAACTTTGCGGGCTTCCAAACGTTGGCCTAGTTCTAATAAGTGTTCGACCGATTGAATTTCAGTCAATGCTAACTGCGTCTGATAAAACGGTGTCACATTGTTAAGTAAAATCTTTAGCCGAGTAGCTTCTGGAATTTTGATTGTCAGTCTTCCAAATAAGTTATCCATTACTGCTAGGTAAATACCTAAAGATTCATGCGGTCCCATCGTTCGGTTCTTAATTTCAGCAAAAAGCTTATCATTATAATCCGGAGGTTGAAATTGTTTCCTTAGTAAGGTTACTAAAGATGGCCAGTCATGTGCCTTCTTTCGTGCAGATAGGTACCAAGTATATGCTCTATCTCGAAATAAATCGATCCCGGAATTATACAGTTCGTAATCGGTAACATTGCGCGCTATCTTTAGTTCTTCCACGCGTTCTAAGAAACTACTGAGTGACATGGAGTTCTCATCTCCCGAAAATTTCAGATTCCACTGCGAGACTGGTATTGATTTGCGCGATGCCGAAGGAGCATGGCATACAGTGCTACTTATAGGTAAATCATTTTCAGAATCAGATTCTGAACTACTACTTCCACTATTAGTATCAAGCAGTGAAATACCTGCCGACAAATTAAGTTGCTCGCGTTTGTGCTTCCTCATTTTTGACTCATGTTCAGCGTTATAACTCAAAATATTTACTAGCAAACCAGATTTAATTTTCTTTTCATCAGAGCTATCAGCTAAGCAACGATTTATTCGTCCTATTACGTAAGCAATTACTGTTAGCAGTCGCTTATGCGCGGATTCATCGGTGGCATCAAAAGTGTCCACAAGATTCTTGACCTCATTTAACTTTTCGGAAATTTTCGCATGATCAGTCTTAAAATCAAACGGGTAATCCGGATAATCAATTGAATCGCCTCGTTTTTCCAATTTTAGCAAAGCACGAAGAGATTTTCTCATTGTATTCATGTCATTCTGATCCGTTATACCTCGTATAGCCAATTCATAAGCAAGTTCATCTTTATGCAAGCGATTCACTTCGTAAGAAGTTGGTGGCGCCATTTTTTATATATATAAACAATTAAAAATCCCAAAATTATACAAATTTGTACTAAATTTTTAGGGTAATTAAACTTTACAAAACGTAAAATTCCTATTTAATTTTCGTACACAAAATACCAATTAAGGAAATCACAAAAAATATTAAAATATGCAATTATTTTCCAATGAATCGAGCTTAATAAAAAGTAAAACAAAAATCAAATTATTATACTAAGTATTAGTTAAATAATCTTATGAAAATATAATCCAAATTGTCAATTCCAAAATCAAACCATATAAAAGAAAAATGACATTAAATTAATCATACACAAAGTACGATTAAAGAAAAAAATAAAGAATTTTTTTTTCGAAAACCAAACTCCAGGAAAAAGTAAGATAACAACTGAATTATTTCTTTTTTTTTATCAAGTTTTAGTATAGTAATTTAAAAATAATAACTATATTAAAATAAACGGAAAAAAAATAAGTAAAATTAACCTTATGAAGACGGAAAATAACCATCAAACTGCTAATACCAATTTGTAATTAAATGAATTAAAGAATATTAAATTTTAAATAAAAAAAATATATGTTCTACAGTACAATTACTATCAGTTAAATATACACCAAGTACCAAATAAAAGAAATATATAATAAAAAAGTTTCCGAATATTTTCCAGGAAAAGTAAATTTTATGACAAAGCAAAAATACCTATTGAGCTATAACACAAAACAGGAGTTTAAGAGAAAAATATAATCTAAAATATCCAAAAAAAATCAGCAGTAAACCAAAATATATACAGTTTCACCAACAATTTCAATAGAAATCGGTTATCTTAAAAATTAAGAAATAAATACGACCTCAATCTATAATAATATTATTTTGTACAAGTGGCAACAATGTCGAAAATTTGTTTCTCACTAGAAGCAAAATCGTAACTGAAAATTGTAATTTAAATTAAAAAAAACGTGCATAAGAAAATCGATTTTTTTTTATTAAATAGGACCATAAGCTGTATTCAAAATACACACTACGTGGACATTTTTTTAACAAGATTGAATCAATAAAAAAAATAAAATAATGCCCCGTAATTATATTATTTAAAAAAAAAAGGATAAAATTTCCCAATAAAATAATTTTACTTAATAATAACGTAGCATGCTAAACTTCCCTAATAATGAAACCTCAATATTAATAAACCTTTATATCTAGTATGCCACAAAAAAATATCGATTTTTAAAGACCAAATATTATAAATAAATTTGCAATAATGTATTAAATTTCTCTAAAAATAACTTAATCCAAATATCAACAAAAAATGTCGTATATTTAAATTAATTTTTAAATAATTATAAGCAAAGTTAAAATGTGTAAAATAAAAAAAATTATTATAAGGTAAATGCTGAACTTGCCGCCACAAAGTAACTAACAAAAACTTTATAATATTGCAACAAATTTTTTTTTTTTTGCTCAGAAATATATGAGCAGGCCCCACATGTTTGCTCAGTCAAACCGGGCGCCAAATTGCTACACCGCTGAGTACTGTTAATTAAATTTAGTTTGGGGTTGCCAAAAGGTGCAGCAAAATGCCTAGCTAGTATTATTAAAGGGGGTGAGTTCGGGCGCCACTGGCTTAAAGCAGCTAAAGCCAGAAAACTTACAAATGTTCCGTAAACCCCAAACTAGATACCAAAGAAAAGATTTTTCAAATTATTTTCTATTCTTAAAACTTTATTTATGAAAATAACTCAAACAAGAATTTAATTTAAATCAACCAAAAATGTTTGGCAAATATTAACATATTAACACAGTTTCTTTTATACCCAACGTGATCACGTGAAGTTTACAACGTATTATATAATGAACTTACAGTGATTATCAAAAATATTTCTTTATAAGTCAATTGGGAGCATTATTTAATATTTAAAAATGATTATTTGTTCTATTATTTAAATTTATATATCTAAATCCAGAGCGGAACGCACAGTTCAGCATTAAAAAAAATATATATGAATATTAAAAGAAAAATTAGAAAATGTGTGGCTTATCTGATAAATTTAGAAGTTCAAGTAGTCCAGAGAGTCCCATGGGCAGCCTGGATAAACTGCTTGTTGACCCCAAATAAGGTACAGTTATGGTCAGTATTTATTCGTACACGTGCAAACGCCAAAGACAAAAGGATAAGATAAGCTGATTCTTGAGCCCAGAGGAATGAATATAAATTCCAAAAATAAAAGCCCTAAAAGGAAGATATAAAACCCATTACAAAAAATACGACTTTTTAATTATTAATTTATTATTTTAGTTATTAAATTAATAACAATTACAAAAATATATAAAATAAATATACAAGGTAAGTCAAAAAGATTGTACGTAACTTTAAAATTTGAAAATTGAAATTTATGTAGTGACTTTATTTATGAACTTATGAAATATTGGATAAAAGATGTATTAATATATATTTATATATATACTTTCCTAAAATATTTATTTTTAATGTACGGGGTGTTTTGAAAATTTAATATGATTTTTTTGAAAAAAAATATTTTTATTTTTGCTTTTGCTTATAATTAGAATTAAATAAAATTTTACTGTAAGGTATATGCATGGATGAAAAATATAAAAACATAAAATTTAATTATACAGAGTGTTTCAAAAATGTATTATAATTTTTTTAAATTCATTTAAAAATTTAAAAAAATACGTTATTATATAATAAAGAAATTTCTATAAACTATAAGTCAAAATACACACTATCAAAAACAACAAAAATATTGTATTCATAATTTTTATACAGAGTGTTGCAAAAAGAATATATAGTACCTTTAAAAAAAAAAGTTTAAAAATTATTTTTAACGTTAATATATTGTAACCTTTAAAAAATACTTATACAAATAAATCACAATTGTACATACTTGATAAAAATCTATTTATTTGTTATACACGATAATTCAAAAAGAAACAATTACAAAAAATAAAAATATATAAACCATCATAACTGTTTAACTTTTAACTAAAAAAATTTAAAAAAAATTGCACTATATTTAATCTTAAGTAGTTTTATCTTATAAATATAAATAATATACAAGGTGGGTAAAGATTAATGAAATTGAATAAAAATAAAGATTTGAAAACCAATTAATAACATTTGAAATAATTGTAAATAAAAATACTAGTATAAGATTTGCTTAGTTCTGGTTTGTTATCTGTAATAGTATATTATGTATAAATCAAAACTGTATAACCTATTTCAGCTAAATCGGTGTTGGGCCGTCTATATCCCCTCTTAGTCCGAAGGAGTGAAAGATTAAAAATATCGTAAGAAAATTAATAGTATTTAATTGTATAATATGAAACAGACAGTATACTTTTGCTTAGTTTAAAAAGTTGTAAAAATGTGTTTGTTTTTTTGCTTATTTAAATAGGCGCAAGCAAAAGCTTTGTATAGTCAGTTTAATATTGTCACTTTGCTATATTCGCTTAAACAGCAAAGTGATCACTGAAATAAAAATAAAAGAAATACTATAGTAACGTTTCGTTTCCGTTACCATGGTTACGTACCATTATTAAGCTGATTGTTTATAAAAAGGTGTAAAACAACGAATTTTCTTTTTTTGTACGGTGTGTTTCCGAATAGTATGTAAATTTAGTACAAATTTTAAGTATGTTTTTATAAGTAAATCGGTGGACAAATATCAGGGCCGTCTATATATTTCTTGTTACTGTTGTCTCTATTATTGTTTATTGGTGAATAGTAGATATGCTATGTGCGTACGAGCATAATAGGGGTAGTTTTTCCCATGTATTTCTTATGGGAGAAATTTAAGGTTTGATTTGCAGTTTTATGGCCATCCCAAGGCCTAACATAAAATAGGGGATGATTTTAAACCACGTGATAGATAGGGGTAGTTTTTATAGATAGGGGTAGCACCTGACGTCATCACCTAACCATATTCGGAACGACCTATAAATTAATTAAAAAGTCTCGCCTGGACCGGGATTCGAACCCGTACCACCACGCTATAGAGGATCTGATAAGTAAATTGTTAAACGGGGTCCAATTAAAGTCTGGGTATTGGCATAACAATGAATCAATGAATAGTTGCCAGACCTAACACTGAATTTAGTTGAACACCTGGAGATGACCGCATATTAAACCGAAGCGGCAACGCTGTATATAATTTCCCATAGGATCTTGGACATGCCATTTAAACACATGTAAATTTTGTAGTCAAACATGGACAAAGAAGTAACCTATGGACAATTAAGTATATATTGGACAAAATCTCATAGCGTTTATATGGGAATTTTGTTAAAGATAATGGACTAAGTCTGATATGGACAGGGGAAATTTCGGCAAGAAAACAATATATTTATTTTAACGTACATTATTTATTCTACTAATTCTTAAATTACAAGAGACTAATAAGTTTTACAATTGATTCTCTTTGTAATTCAGCTTTTTATTTAGTCCTAACTCTAACAGTTGTTTAATTAATCGTTGCTTTTCAATTTGTTTTTCTTTGTACATTTTCCTGATGGAAAGTCCTTTTTCTGTTTTGTAAAATTCTCTTCGTTTTTCATTAGCTTGTTGCCTTTTTCTAACGCCTTCATCGCCTCTGGCACAACGGCAAGTGGATTTTTCATGAAGTTCGTAGGGTGATGTGTATTTTGAAATATCTGAAACTCCATTTGAAGCAATTATTGATATTTCATCTCGAACAGCGCCACATCGTTTTCCTCGTAAGTGTAACCAATCTTCGTTAAAACATTTTCTAGAGTAATGAGCATGAGGAGTTCCTTGTAAACCATCGAGATCTCGTCTTAGAGGTTTCTGACCATCTGCACAAGCAATGTATCGTAGTACGCCGATTGCATGATCCAAACAAAAAATTTTCTTAAATGTTGTTGTGGAATGAAGTCTTTTCCAAGTCTTTGTAGTCGTTTTGAATTAAGGCATGAATATGCTCATGCGCAGTACTTCCATCATCAGCTACAAGATGACATCGACACAATGAATACCATTTTAGATCAGGCAAACCTATCATTAAACCAAAATCAACTTCGTTCAGTAGTAAATGATACCATTCTTGATTGCATTGCTCGTAATCCTCGGCAACTTTACTTGGAGACAAAGGATTTACTTCGTTGATGTTTAGGAGTGTGTAGAAATCTGTATTAGATACAACAGACATTTTAGGATAGATTTAATGATTTTTAAGCTAAGCACAATGTTTCACTTTGAATGTCTACGACAGACTGACCAAGTCTCTCTGGACTTATCTAATATATGTATTTACAATTATGACGCCTGCGCAAAAGTTTAAACATGAACAGGTAATTAAATATGAACAACAAAATAAACAGCTGAACAGCCCTGTATTTCCAAAATACAGCCCTGTATTTTAGAAAAACGGTGCCGTATTTTAGAAAATCGGTGCCGTATTTTAAAAAACGGTGCCGTATTTTAGAAAACGGTGCCGTATTTTAGAAAACGGTGCCGTATTTTAGAAAAACGGTGCCGTATTTTCAAAATACAGCGGAAATACAGCACTGTTTTCTAAAATACGGTACCGTTTTTTAAAATACGGCACCGTTTTTCTAAAATACAGGGCTGTATTTCCAAATACAGCCCTGTATTTTAGAAAACGGTTCCGTATTTTAGAAAAACGGTGCCGTATTTTAGAAAAACGGTGCCGTATTTTGAAAAAGGTACCGTATTTTAGAAAAACAGTGCTGTATTTCCACTGTATTTTGAAAATACAGCACCGTTTTTTAAAATACGGCCCCGTTTTTAAAATACTGCACCGTTTTTTAAAAATACGGCACCGTTTTTTCTAAAATACGGCACCGTTTTACTAAAATACAGGGCTGTATTTTGGAAATACAGGGCTGTTCAGCTGTTTATTTTGCTGTTCATATTTAATTACCTGTTCATGTTTAGACTTTTGTGCAGGCGTCATAATTGTAAATACATATATTAGATAAGTCCAGAGAGACTTGGTCAGTCTGTCGTAGACATGCAAAGTGAAACATTGTAGCTTAGCTTAAAATCATTAAATCTATCTAAAATGTCTGTTGTATCTAATACAGATTTCTACACACTCCTAAACATCAACGAAGTAAACCTTTGTCTCCAAGTAAAGTTGCCGAGGATTACGGCAATGCAATCAAGAATGGTATCATTACTACTGAACGAAGTTGATTTTGGTTTAATGATAGGTTTGCCTGATCTAAAATGGTATTCATTGTGTCGATGTCACCTTGTAGCTGATGATGGAAGTACCGCGCATGAGCATATTCATGCCTTAATTCACTTTACGAATGGAAAAACAGTCTTAGCATTGAAAAAACGACTACAAAGACTTGGAAAAGACTTCATTCCAAAACAACATTTAAGAAAATTTTTGTTTGGATCATGCAATCGGCGTACTACGATACATTGCTTGTGCAGATGGTCAGAAACCTCTAAGACGAGATCTCGATGGTTTACGAGGAACTCCTTATGCTCATTACTCTAGAAAATGTTTGAACGAAGATTGGTTACACTAACGAGGAAAACGATGTGGAGCTGTTCAAGATGAAATATCAATAATTGCTTCAAATGGAGTTTCAGATATTTCAAAATACACATCACCCTACGAACTTCATGAAAAATCCACTTGCCGTTGTGCCAGAGGCGATGAAGGCGTTAGAAAAAGGCAACAAGCTAATGAAAACGAAGAGAATTTTACAAAACAGAAAAGGACTTTCCATCAGGAAAAATGTACAAAGAAAACAAATTGAAAAGCAACGATTAATTAAACAACTGTTAGAGTTAGGACTAAATAAAAAAGCTGAATTACAAAGAGAATCAATTGTAAAACTTATTAGTCTCTTGTAATTTAAGAATTAGTAGAATAAATAATGTACGTTAAAATAAATATATTGTTTTCTTGCCGAAATTTCCCTGTCCATATCAGACTTAGTCCATTATCTTTAACAAAATTCCCATATAAACGCTATGAGATTTTGTCCAATATATACTTAATTGTCCATAGGTTACTTCTTTGTCCAAGTTTGACTACAAAATTTACATGTGTTTAAATGGCATGTCCAAGATCCTATGGGAAATTATATACAGCGTTGCCGCTTCGGTTTAATATGCGGTCATCTCCAGGTGTTCAACTAAATTCAGTGTTAGGTCTGGCAACTATTCATTGATTCATTGTTATGCCAATACCCAGTCTTTAATTGGACCCCGTTTAACAATTTACTTATCAGATCCTCTATAGCGTGGTGGTACGGGTTCGAATCCCGGTCCAGGCGAGACTTTTTAATTAATTTATAGGTCGTTCCGAATATGGTTAGGTGATGACGTCAGGTGCTACCCTATCTATAAAAACTACCCCTATCTATCATGTGGTTTAAAATCATCCCCTATTTTATGTTAGGCCTTGGGATGGCCATAAAACTGCAGATCGAACCTTAAATTTCTCCCATAAGAAATACATGGGAAAAACTACCCCTATTATGCTCGTACGCACATAGCATATCTACTGTGTATAGCTTATATCTTATTGTATTATTACGGTCGAATATGCAGGATGGCCATTATAGCCATGAAGATAAGTTTGACATGCTAACATGCTCCATTTTGTGCTGCAAAAATAAATGAAGGGATCATTTCTGCAGTTAATAAATTATGGTAAATACATGGACCTGGTATTAGTTCCTAAAATTCCACACCACATATTAAACCCAAAACGTTCTTGATGTTTCGATATTTTCTTAACACGCGAATTTTGTTGAGCCTAGTAACGCGTATTGCGTATAAAGACAACAGTAAAAATAGGAACAATTGCTCTAAAAACAACAACTTGACAAACAGGGTAATAACGACAAATACTATTTTATAATGATAATTAATTATGTTGCAGATACGGTAACAGGTATTAACGTCCAAGCATTTGTTTGCAAAGCCTACTTAAAAATAACTTTAAAAAAATAGAAAAAATGCTATTTTTCTTTTTAACTAAAAATTAAAATATGACATGTGATACATACGTTGAATTTGTAATAAAAAATGGGATCAGATACAGGGTGTACTTTTTTTTCGAGCCATATAAAAAAATAAAGTTGATGATGGTTTCTTGAAAGCGAAACGTCGGGTATAAAATCTAAAAATACCATCCTGTAGTAGCTAAAAAGTGCCAATGAAAAAATGTTATTAGTTTTTTTATATCTCTTCAAATAAAGTCAGAAAAAAATTAAAATCAATATGGTCAAATTTTCTTTTTTGCCAAATATCTCAGCAGGCCATGAAAAATTTTCAAGTTTTTAAACGGCATGTAAATAAGCTTTAAAAACACAACTTTTTCCTAATTTAACCCAAGCTGTATCTCCATTAGGTACTGAGATTTCCATGCTTAAGATCCTTATCTTGGACGCACTGTATGTATATATATGTATATATATATATATATATATATATATATATATATATATATATATATATATATATATATATATATATATATATATATATATATATATATATATATATATATATATATATATATTTATACATAATTTCACGTGCATATAGCCACAATCCTTCCATTTAAAAAGTTCTTTATCCGAAAAACAATATAAAAATTAACGAATTGGTATAATTATTAAAAAACGCTAAAAGCTGACTTAAATTGTAAGTTTAGCATTTTAAGAACCAATTTAGTGCTGTTCTTAGAACAAATAACAATTACCTGATTATTTAATAATTGCTACTACAAAAATAGTTTCATTTTAAAATAAATAAAAGTTATACCACCACAAACATTTTGCTACAAAAAAACACCGTAGATTTATATGAACAGAAATACCAGTGAACATATTGTAAAATAAAAGAAACGTGAAGAGATATTTTAACTTTTATATAATGCTATACAGTGATCACCAATCGCTCATAGACGGCGATTGGAAAAATAATAAAAATTGTATCTACATCTCTTACACGCGTCAGTTCGCTCCAGCATTTTTATCTTTTCAATAGTTAACCTGTGGCTAAAAATTTTAGATTATAACAACCAACAATAATTTAAAGACAGCTGTGTGTTGTGTAATAAAAATGTGTGTTAACATACAATTGTTTATTACTAATTCTTAAATAATTGTTTTGAATTTGGAAATATTTTTATTCTAAATCAGTTTAAAAGTATAAAAACTTTATGATAAGAATTAACACACAAAAAACGGAACGGTTTAGGTATTTAAGTTAAGTGAACATTAAGTGAATTTTGACTGGAGTAGCAATGATTAACCCTACTGATCCAACTACTCTAGCTAATGATAAAATAAAATGTTTACACTGTAAAAAAAGTTTGCGTCGAGCGTGGAATGCTTAAAATGTGGAGGATCTTTTCATCCTGCTTGCATGATACAAGCAAATGAAGCGAAAAATCGGCAATGTCGTCATATGGATGTCAAATTCTTAATTAAAGACTTTGAAACACAAAACAAAGTTTTTCAAAAATTAACAAATAAAATTACTATTCTGGAAAAGCAAAACCGTAAGTTAAATGAAGCAAAATGAACAGCAAAAAAATTATGACGTTTTAATTTCGGAGTTAAAGGTACAGAAGAGTTCAGAGCCTAGAGAATGAGCTTCAATCCCTAAAGAATAAAGAATTTGGTAATACTTCAGATGCTTTATCAATGAAAGTTCACCTGATAATATAGTAAATCAATCAAACGCTGAATCTGGTATGCATTCATTATTTGAACAAATTACTCAGATAATGGAAGAACATATGAAAGTTACTTCAACAAAATTTGAAAGAACTGCTCATGCAATTATAAAAGCAAATAAAGAACTGGTCAGATTTTTGATGGCCCCTGTTATGGCAAACCAGAAGTTGGGATATCAAATTAATTTATTGGACAATAATCCCATTCCCAACAACACATCTTTATCTTATAATGTCTTGAATGCACAAACTAATGGTGAAACCAGTAAGCAACTAAATATTGACACTACAACAGTCTCAAGGGCCATTGATGAGGCACAAGTTAAATCAACAAAGAAAAATAATACAATAAGACCAAATTATTTAATCTCTGATAGAAATAATAAAGTTCAAGATCAAATTCAAAAACCAAGACTTCCACTAATCGTTAGGGGTTCAAATGATTCCAATATAGCCATAGCAGCTGCTGAAAAACGCAAATGGTATTTTGTTAGTAATCTTGTTGAAGATACTACTGTGGACATGCTTACCGATCAATTAAAAAACAACTCTATTATTGTTTTGACTTGTGACAAAGTGACATCAAAAATATCTTATGTAAGCTCCTTTAAATTAGCTATAAAGCCGGATGATGCTTGTTATTTAAAATTGTAATTGGGCAATGCCCATTAATGAGTAAATAAATAAATAAATAAATTAAAACATCAAAAAATAAGTTTAGTTGGTATGATACTATAAAAGTTATTTAAAATAGGTGTTTAGAAATTCATTTTAATAAGTCGATTTGTAAAATTTCACACACAAAATTAGAAACATTAAAAAATATATATTTTTGTATTGGCGATTGGGGAAATATTAAAAATTAAATTAAAACATCAAAAAATCAGTTTAGTTGGTATGATACTATAGAAGTTATTTAAAATAGGTGCTTAGAAATTAATTTTAATAAGTGGATTTTTAAAATTGCACACAAAAATGTTTAAACATTAAAAATACAGGGTGTTATGGAAATACTTTAATATATTGAAAATTGACTCCTTGGGCACTGTAGGGACACATTTAGTACTTTTTTTCTTTTAATTCACACATTTTTTAAATTTGCAAATATACCTTTTTCCTTCGTGTGCGTCGTCCCTGATTACGTAAACACTAGAAATACTTTGACAGTGGACCGGCGAGGACGGCTTTCCTTACGATATTACCAAACGTCCTTTTTATACACAAATAGCCGACCCGGGCCCACTGACAAAGTGACAAATTTATTGAAAGCCTTATATCAAAAAGAAATTGTAGTAAGAAAAAAAATTAAATAAGGGTTGATGTACCTTGTTTATCTCCGTTGGCTTCCAAACATGCATTCATTTTCTCACTCGCGCAAACTTTTATAATGAAATAGACATTGTTGTTACTTTACTTTAAAGCTCCCCTTTTATTTGCTTTAAAAAAAACTTACCAGACCACAATGAACTAAGTGAATAACACCAAGCCGATTCGGCAATTGTCAAAAAGTGTGGTTAAAAACGAATGCTTTGTGGTGGGAAAGCTATATATCATTGAAGTGGTATAAGCGACTGTAAACAAGGACAGTAATGTGGGACCTTATTTGCTGAGACTTATTATTTATTAAGATAGTTAAGCAATAAAACACTTACGGCCGTATTCACCACGCTCCAACGAATATTTATCAGACTGATAACCTGCCAATGCCAATGCTAAAAAGCAGGCTATCAGTCTAATAAATATTAGTTGGAGCTTAGTGAATACGGCCGTTAGATAAAGTAATTAAGGTGTATTCACTTCCAAAACAAACATTTAAGGTAATAATAATTATTCGGTAAGGTAAACGAAAGTCTTAAAGTTCAATAATAAACAAATCCGCACTACTCATCTAAAGAAAAAGAACATGTAGTCACTAGTCAAGGCGCGTCGCCTACAATATCGTCAAGTCTAGCTGCAATACATAACCCACATTTAGATCCGCAGTGGCAAGAAGCATTTTTCAGATTTTTACGAACTCGCGCAAATCGGGGGTGGACGAACATGCGCATTTAAAAGCCATGGCAAAATACAAAAACACAAATACCGGCACACCGTGCCTCGGGGATGAGTGGTATCCAAGCGCACAAACACATTTTTTCACTCATGAAAAGTAACTTTTGTTTCGCGCAGGTAATAACATGGTAGCAATTTACGTCGTCTGCGGGCGCGCACTCTATATATATATGATTTCCATTTGCTTCCCATTTATTTTCCGCTCGTTACTATTTTTGGCTGGCGAAAAATGTTTTTATTGTTAAAACTCAACACTATTAATGGATTTACCAAAAACAAACACTTTCATGATAGAATAGCCACTATTTTTACTTTACTTGTTAATGAAAACTCCATTTTTACTTGCTTTTTTAAAGAGACAAACTTAAACAAAACTCTGTAAAAGTGTAGAACATACCCAGCGACATACTTAAATTATTACCGAAATCAATATTACCGACCGGGTAAAAATGCTCGTACAGCTGCTATGCTTTTTCCACGCATTTTTACATGTGGAAGATAGCGAAAGGCGAGAAAAACCAAATTACTGTGTGATTCGGTACTACTGCCGCTATCTAGTTTTGGATGTCGATATTAACACAGCTTATCGGAGATTTCATTAAAAGGCGAAGACGTGTGACGTGGTGCATCGAGAGTGCGCGCCCGCAGACGACGTAAGGTGCGGCCATGTTATTACCTGCGCGAAACACAAGTTCCTTTTCATGAGTGAAAAAATGTGTTTGTGCGCTTGGATACCACTCATTCCCGAGGCACGGTGTGTCGGTGTTTGTATTTTGCCATGGCTTTTAAATGCGCATGTTCGTCCACCCCGATTTGCGCGAGTTCGTAAAAATCTTAAAAATGCTTCTTGCCACTGCGGATCTAAGTGTGGGTTATCTATTGCAGCTAGACTTGACGATATGGTAGACGACGCGCCTTGACTAGTGACTACATGTTCTTTTTCTTTAGATGAGTAGTGCGGATTTGTTTATTATTGAACTTTAAGACTTTCGTTTACCTTACCAAATAATTATTATTACCTTTAATGTTTGTTTTGGAAGTGAATACACCTTAATTACTTTATCTAACGGCCGTATTCACTAAGCTCCAATTAATATTTATTAGACTGATAGCCTGCTTTTTGGCATTGGCAATGGCAGGTTATCAGTCTGATAAATATTAGTTGGAGCGTGGTGAATACGGCCGTAAGTGTTTTATTGATTAACTATCTTAATAAATAATAATTGAAGATATGTTCTGTAGTTTGGCGGATTCATTTAATAGATGGTATTTATTTGGGTACACGCCAAAATAAAATTAAAAGTACTAAAAAACCAAAAAATATTTAACAAGTAAAATAATAATTAAAAATCGACGTTTCGGTGGCAAATCTGCCACCGTTGTCAAGATAAATGTAATAAAAATAATAAAAATAAAAACTTACTATTATTTAGGTTTTAAAATTCACTATTTTTCTGTTTTTTGGGATATTCTGAAAATCTGAAAACTTTGACATTAAATGTCATGTTTTGACATTTAATGTCAAAGTTTTCAGATTTTCAGAATATCCCAAAAACAGAAACATAGTGAATTTTAAAACCTAAATAATAGTAAGTTTTTATTTTTATTATTTTTATTACATTTATCTTGACAACGGTGGTAGATTTGCCACCGAAACGTCGATTTTTAATTATTATTTTACTTGTTAAATATTTTTTGGTTTTTAGTACTTTTAATTTTATTTTGGCGTGTACCCAAATAAATACCATCTATTTAATAAATAATAAGTCTCAGCAAATAAGGTCCCACATTACTGTCCTTGTTTACAGTCGCTTATACCACTTCAATGATACAAATATATATAGCTTTCCCATCACAAGGCATTCGTTTTTAACCACACTTTTTGACAATTGCTGAATCGTCTTGGTAAAGTAACAACAATGTCTATTTCATTATAAAAGTGTAATAAACAATAAAAACATGTTTGCGCGAGTAAGAAAATGAATGCATGTTTGGAAGCCAACGGAGATAAACAAGGTAAATCAACCCTTATTTAATATTTTTTCTTACTACAATTTGTTTTTGATATAAGGCTTTTAATAAATTTGTCACTTTATCAGTGGGCACGGGTCGGCTATTTGTGTATAAAAAGGACGTTTGGTAATATCGTAAGGAAAGCCGTCCTCGGGGGTCCACTGTCAAAGTATTTCTAGTGTTTACTTAATCAGGGACGTGGCACACGAAGGAAAAAGGTATATTTGCAAATTTAAAAATGTGTGAATTAAAAGAAAAAAGTACTAAATGTGTCCCTACAGTGCCCAAGGAGTCAATTTTCAATATATTAAAGTATTTCCATAACACCCTGTATTTTTTAATGTTTAAAAATTTTTGTGTGCAATTTTAAAATTCCACTTATTAAAATGAATTTCTAAGCACCTATTTTAAATAACTTCTATAGTATCATGCCAACTAAACTGATTTTTTGATGTTTTAATTTAATTTTTAATATTTCCCCAATCGCCAATACAAAAATATATATTTTTTAATGTTTCTAATTTTGTGTGTGAAATTTTACAAATCGACTTATTAAAATGAATTTCTAAACACCTATTTTAAATAACTTTTATAGTATTATACCAACTAAACTTATTTTTGGATGTTTTAATTTATTTATTTATTTACTCATTAACGGGCATTGCCCAATTACAATTTTAAATAACAAGCATATCCGGCTTTATAGCTAATTTAAAGGAGCATACATGAGATATTTTTGATGTCACTCTGTCAAAAGTCAAAACATTAATAGAGTTGTTTTTTAAGTGATCGGTAAGCATGTCCACAGTAGTATCTTCAACAAGATTACTAAAAAAATACCATTTGCGTTTTTCAGCAGCTGCTATGGCTAGATTGAAGTCATTTGAACCCCTAACGATTAGTGGAAGTCCTGGTTTTTGAATTTGATCTTGAACTTTATTATTTCTATCAGAGATTAAATAATTTGGTCTCATTGTATTATTTTTCTTTGTTGATTTAACTTGTGCCTCATCAATGGCCCTTGAGACTGTTGTAGTGTCAATATTTAGTTGCTTACTGGTTTCACCATTAGTTTGTGCATTCAAGACATTATAAGATAAAGATGTGTTGTTCGGAATGGAATTATTGTCCAATAAATTAGTTTGATATCCTAACTTCTGGTTTGCCATAACAGGGGTCATCAAAAATCTGACCAGTTCTTTATTTGCTTTTATAATCGCATGAGCAGTTCTTTCAAATTTTGTTGAAGTGACTTTCATATGTTCTTCCATTTTCTGAGTAATTTGTTCAAATAATGAATGCATACCAGATTCAGCGTTTGATTGATTTACTATATTATCAGGTGAACTTTCATTGATAAAGCATCTGAAGTATTACCAAATTCTTTATTCTTTAGGGATTGAAGCTCATTTTCTAGGCTCTGAACTCTTTTAACTCCGAAATTAAAACGTCATAATTTTCTTTGCTTTTTACTACGACATTGCCGATTTTTCGCTTCATTTGCTTGTATCATGCAAGCAGGATGAAAAGATCCTCCACATTTTAAGCATTCCACGCTCGACGCAACACTTTTTTACAGTGTAAACATTTTATTTTGTCGTCATTAGCTAGATTAGTTGGATCAGTAGGGATACTCATTGCTACTCCAGTCAAAATTCACCTAATGTTCACTTAACTTAAAAACCTAAACCGTTCCGTTTTTTTGTGTGTTAATTCTTATCATAAAGTTTTTATACTTTTAAATTGTTCACTGGTATTTCTGTTCATATAAATCTACGGTGTTATGGGAATAATTACAATTATTATAATTTTTTTTTGTAGCAAAATGTTTGTGGTAGTATAATTTTTATTTATTTTAAAATGAAACTATTTTTTGTAGTAGCAATTATTAAATAATGAGGTAAATGTTATTTGTTCTAAGAACAACACTAAATTGGTTCTTAAAATGCTAAACTTACAGTTTAAGTCAGCTTTTAGGTTTTTTTTAAATAATTTTACCAATTCGTTAATTTTTATATTGTTTTTCGGATAATGAACTTTCTAAATGGAAGGATTGTGGCTATATGCACGTGAAATTATTAGGAAAAGAAATGAATCTTTTGTGCAACAAAATGCACATGTACGAAATACATGTTCATTTCTTTTCCTTAAAATTATTTATTTGTGGTAAAAACACATCAAATTATCCTATTTTTCCGCCAAAGAAATATATAAATTTTGTATACAGTTAAATTATTTTAAAGTATTCCAATTTTTGATGTTAGATATTATGTTATTAAGAGGATGCCGTACACGTTAATTCGAGCTAAAATGCGATTCGCTGCCGTTTTTAAAATATTTGTTTTGGAAAAAGTTGTATATAAAAAGTTTTTAAAAATGATCCAAAGATTATCGGAAAGTTAACTGAATTTTGGTAATGTTTATAAATTAACACATTAAATTTCACAAAATTACAAAACTGTAAAAATAACCACTTTCCGATAATCTTTGGATCGTTTTAAAAACTTTTCTATATACAACTTTTTTCCAAAACAAATATTTTAAAAACGGCAGCGAATCGCGTTTTAACTCAATTTAACTTGCACGGCATCCTCCTAATAAAATAAATCCAAAAAGTCTTTAATACACTAAATATGATAAGTGAATAAAAGAGAACTTATTATATTGCTGTTTCCATAGCTTGCGGGACCTCCATGGGTATGAGGTCCAAACCTTTTACCCTCTTTAACCCTTTTACTTGAACCATATAATTAATATACAGAAATCCCTGAATTAGATTACTTTTTGAATTAAAGTGCTGAAGATGTATTTTTCACTAATAATCAAATTCTAAAATTTAATTTGATAAGATGGTTAATAGTTTAAAATTAATATGTATTACTTTAGGTGTAGTGATGCTTTAAGAAAGAACAAAAACCTAATTGGACCTGACCAAAGAGATTACCAAAGAGAACTGGATAGAAATTATAAAAGATTTACGGAAAAACTACAGCCTTTAGTTAATCCTCAGTCAGTTACGATAGTAAACACAAGGTGAGACTGAATTATGTTACCTAACCATTAAATTTTTGTATATAATTTGTATGTAGTAGTAGGGAAAGCAGAGGAGTTCACTAGCCACCGTCCACCGGTGGAGCTTATTATCTTAAAATCACTGACGTCATTAAATATTTAGGAATCTTGCGCAACGCGTAATATAGGGCGTGGTCCCTACTATCTGTCAACTGTCATCTGTCAAATGTCATCTGTCACCTGTCATATGTCAAAAATCACGTGACTTAGAAAATGGCCGCCATGCGTAGGATACTTGCGCTAAGACCTTAAATTGATTTGCGCAAACTCAAAAATTTAAGTCATACCGTTCGGGCGCTATCGACTAAAATCGTAATTTAACCCTGATGATGAGTCATCGGAACTCGGTTTAAATTTTTTTAAATATAGTATTACGTCATACCTATCGAATGGCAAAAACCGCATGGCGCCATCTTTGGCCGTAAAGACGTTACAATTATTTAAAAATAGTTGAGAGATATCAATTAGCGATTAGAACGGTAACCCTATAGTAAATCGGCCATTGTAGCCTTATTATTAAACTTAGAATAGTAAAACTTAGCCAAAGAATAGTCCCTAACGACAATAATTTCAAGGTCAAACTTGTCACGTGACAAACGCCATACGTCAAACCTAACATGTTAGGCACTGCGCCCTCCGCGCTTAAACCTTGGGCAGACGTAGAGCTTTATAATTATTTATGGCAGTATTAACGTACTCCTTGCATTTTTACCCAAATAATATTTTATTTAGACTTAATTTTTAACCAATTAGAGAGCGGTTTAACCGACTAGATTTTACTAAACATACCCCTTGAAATTTCAAGGTCAAAGTATACAAAACGTCAATAATAACAAAGATAGCTGCGGTTAGATAATAAATGGTAGAAAACAGTGGTAACTAAATAAAAAGCAGTGTTTGTAGTAAAGCATTTATTTTTAAATAAAAAATACATACATGTAGGCCATATTGCTAAATAATTCTTAGAATAATGCCTTATAAAATAAATAGCAGTGATTGCAGTAAAGCATTTATTTTTAAATTACAAAATACATTGTTGCCATATTGCTAAATAATTCTTAGAATAATGCCTTATAAAATAGGATATTTAATTATAAACTCAGCATATATTTTGGTACGTGGTCGTATTTTATCTCCTAATATTTAATAGTTTAAAAAAACTAAAAAACACGCTTTTATATACAACCGAACTAAAAATTAGAAAATAATTTTTCATTAAAAAAATATTGTAACTTCATAGTAAAAAGCGTGGGGTGCATTTTACTATTTTTTAATAACTTTTCCATCATAGATATTGGCAAATATAATAATTATAACATTTAATATATTAAGCACCCCACGCTTTTTACTATGAAGTTACAATAGTTTTTTAATGAAAAATTATTTTCTAATTTTTAGTTCGGTTGCATATAAAAGCGTGTTTTTTAGTTTTTTAAACTATTAATTATTTTTCATTTTTTAGTTCGTTATATCAATTAATTTTTTAAAAATAAATGCTCCAGTTTATTCACTAAAAAATTTTTTGGTTATAGGTTATGTGATTTAGGAACTATTTTGCTTACGAATGATTATTCTGGCTGCGGAGGACCATCTTAATTATTTATTTGCTTCTTGTATTTCAATTAAAGTGTATACTTTGTTTTTAATAGCTTAGTTAACTGATTTTTTCAACTTTAATTTCACATTAAAGGAATTTTAGGTTATGTTATGACTGTGAATTTTGTCAGATGTAAGTTGGTAATACAGATTTCCGTTTTATGACCGCCTGTTTTAAAAAACAAGTGAAGGTTATTCGTTCGTTAAAAAAAACAGATGAAGGTTATACGCTCCCGGAACGAATACGTTCAGCGAACGAATGAGTTCAATTTAGCAGAATTGAGCCCCTGTCCCCAACCCGTCGGCAAATGTTGTCAAGTTCGATTATTCAATTGTCTAATCTGGCGCATCCGCCAGAACGTACGATTTTTCACTTTTCCGGTTTTCCTGGAAAATGCTGGAACTTAACGGGATACTGTTTTTAAATTATTGCATCTTCAACGGTCCTTGATACGTGTGCAAAGTTTCAAAGAAATCGAATAGCTGGAAGTTGGTTAAAATTAGGCTCAAAGATTCCGTTACATAGATAGACAGATGGATAGATAGTTACAACCCAAGTTAATAAAAGCGTGTTAAAAATAATTATTTTAAATTTAACTTCTGGTGTAACAAATCGCTTGGTTTTTCATATGCTGTTGCGTTTATATACGTTTTAACAGGTGTATCGATAATAACATATTCAATAATTCCACTTGTAATGGGAAACATTTAGTAATCAAATTTTGTGCCATTCATATAAAGGTGTTTTGACAAACCCTTTTCGCAAACCAACGTGTATTCATGTAGCCATACAAGTTGTTTTCGGGCTTATCCTTTACACCATCTTCTGTTTTAAGCTTTTTTGCTAAATGATATGGATGAGTTAAATTACGTCCGAATTTGTCGAGAGTCATCTTGAAAATGAGGTTATGTTACTAAATCAACTCTTTTTATTTAATAATATCGGCTTCCTTTAACTCTTCAATAATACTCATAATCTCATTTTGGTGGTTATTATTACCCACTTTCTTGCTAGCCATTAACAATCTTAATCTATCCACAAGCTCATTTGGATCATCCCAGTAAATATAATCAGTTTTATTATTGTTAAATATTTTATGTTTAGTATCAATTGGTAAACCATAGCCTTGAGTATTTTGTGCTCTTGTAATTCGCAACTGTTTATCGCGTTCTTTTTGTTTTCTTATTCGCTCCTCTTTTATACGTTCGAGTAATGGTTTAATTGTTAACATGTACTTGACACCTCTGTTGCCAACATGCTGTTCGTTTTCATCAAAATTTCTCTTACTAGCATTCGTTAGCAAAACCAATTTTGCAAATGCTCGCTCGTCTAGTGCTGTAAATTTGTTTTTTAATGGATTGGTCTTGAATATAAGTTCATATAGACCAGGAGTTCCAATAAATTTTTCCCCTTTAACATAAATATCTGGGCCGTTAAATTCAAGTCGAGAATCACCGAAAGTTAGATGCTCAGTAGCCATATCATGTTTTAAATAGTTTCGATCGTACTCGTTTTCCATATCTTTTATAAAACCTTCCACATATTCTCTAGGTAGCGGATCATACTGATCTAGATATTCTCGAAAGGATTCTTCCGGAATACTATCAATCTGAACAGGATTAAATTGTGGGTCGACTCTAAAGTCATCATCATCAAAGTAACTTTCTTCAGGTTGGTGCTCATAGATAGTTCTGTTTAAATCAGTTTCCTCTGTTTCGCCTTCTTCCATCATTTGATCATCTTCCGACGACTCATCATCCATATATTCTTTTTCTTGTTCAGCTATATCGTCTTGTTTTTTAACGGGACTGGCAAAGTTAAGAGGAGTTCGTGCTTTCTTTATTACTGTATGAGTAAAATTTTCGCTTTGACGTCTTTTTAAGGAGGTTAAATGGTTGTTTACCAGATTGAGTGTTTTGTATTGATTTGGATATTATTTTTGCCAAAAGTTTATACGTATTTTCCAATATAACAGCATTCTCAGCTTTTATTGAATCATATATTTTTTTTACACTACGCGAATGTTTATCGAAAAGTTGAAGAATGTTTGGATCTTCTTGCAAACTCCGCTTATCTTCTGAGCGCTGATCATCATTCGTGTCGAACTCTAGCTCGCCATTCTCACGTTGCTTCGTCTTTAAATCCTGGTATTTTTTTCGAATACTATTGGTAGCATCAATTATTTTACGCCTCACATCCTTGTCCAACTTGTTCAAATCCATGGTTAAGATATATTTTTAATAATTAGGATTTACTTTTGGGGCAGCCCACTGCTTAAGCAAATCGCAGCAATTATTTTCAAATACGGCACCGTTTTCTTAAATACGGCACTGTTTTTCTAAATACTGCACTGTTTTTCTAAAATACGGCACCGTCTTTCTAAAATATGGCACTGTTTTTCTAAAATACGGCACCGTTTTTCTAAAATACGGCACTGTTTTTCTAAAATACGGCACCGTTTTTCTAAAATACGGCACTGTTTTTCTAAAATACGACACCGTTTTTCTAAAGTACGGCACTGTTTTTCGAAAATACGGCACGGTTTTTCTAAAATACGGCACCGTTTTTCTAAAATACGGCACCGTTTTTCTAAAATACGGCACTGTTTTTCTAAAATACGGCTCTGTTTTTTAAATACGGTACCGTTTTTCTTAAATACGGTACTGTTTTTCTTAAATACGGTATTATTGTTAATAATCTGTATGTAGCTCTGGACACGTGTTGACTGAATGACGGGTTGGAACTAAATGATGTCAGTTATAGTATAGTGTAACATATACAGGGTCCGGCAAAATGAACAACCCATTTTAAATTGCTTATAAAAATTTATTAACTTTAAAAACAAAACAAAGGAACATGTATTCTTAAACAAGAAAGATGGGAGTTTATTATGCTTTGAATATGGTGTGCCGCAAATGACCGCCACCCTCTTCCAATACATTCTTCTAACTGGTTCATAAATTTTCTCATTACATTTTGAGAAGAACTTGCCTAGAAATAGCGTGGATTTCATTGGCAATATTTGTTTTTAGCTCCCTTACATTTCTAGGTTTATTGGCAAACACTTTATGTTTTAAATAGCCCCAGAGAAAATAATCTGGTGCTGAAAGGTCGGGCGATCTTGCTGGCCAAGGAATGGTACCATTCTTAGAAATCAGTCTGTTTGGAAAGGATTGTC
Source organism: Listronotus bonariensis (assembly GCA_014170235.1). Lineage (NCBI taxonomy): Eukaryota > Metazoa > Arthropoda > Insecta > Coleoptera > Curculionidae > Listronotus > Listronotus bonariensis. Next base: position 45,510 of record JACEGR010006175.1, read on the forward strand.
GCAAAATATCCATGCTTATTCTTGCCGTATGGCTTGTTGCGCCATCCTGTTGAAACCAGTAATGTCCAATTTCATTTGAATTTGCGGTAAGAAGAATATCTGCAACATTTGAACATAGCGTGCGGCAGTAACTGTTACTGTCTGACCATTTTCCTCAAAAAAATAAGGTCCGATTATCCTAGACGAGGAGATGGCGCACCATACAGTTACTTTGGGACAATGTAATAGACGCTGATGAATTTCGCGTGGATTCTCTTGAGCCCAGTAACGACAATTCTGTTTATTTACATCTCCGTTTAAATAAAAGTGGGCCTCATCGCTCATAAACATATTGTTTTCAATACCTTGATAATTGGTACGAAGAAGGCGACAGAACTCAAGTCTATTAATCTTATCCTGATGATTTATTTCTTGAACAATTGCGATCTTGTATGGGTGAAAATTCATTTTTTTAACATTCTTCGTGTACTTCGCTCAGATAAATTTAAAACAGTAGCATGTTTAACAATAGATTTTTGGGACTAGCGATAATTGCATTTCTAACTCTGTCTTCGTTCAGTGCATTGCAGGCAGATCTTGGCCGCCCACTTGACTTCTTGTCTAAAACGGATCCTCCTGTCCTCCATTTACGAATCCAAACTGTAATGGTCTTCCGCTGCGGACACTGTCAGTCATTAAATTGACGTCAAAAACACCTTTGAACGGCTATAATTGAATTATATTCAATAAATTTTTCGACACAAAAAATGCGATGTTCTGTTAATCAACGTGGCATTTTGACAACTGTCAACAATTTTAATAAACTCTCCAAAGCCTACTTTTCCAAATAAAAATATCGCCATAGTGAATACTCGATACATTTTTTTATATTAAAGAAACAAAATAGGTAATACATTTTGCCGGACCCTGTATAAATATACTTAACATTCTGATTCACAACTCACCGTTTTTCAAAGTGCAGGTTTGCGCCTGATAACTCCAAAACTACTGCACCGATCATTTTGTAATTTCTAAACACACTATTTCTGTACATCATTTACGAGGTAACGCTGTCGAGAGTTTTTTGTTTTTTCATAATTTTGATTTTGCAATAACAAATTAGCCGATTTTCTCCACAGAAATTGTGTTTTTCACTTCAAAGTGTTCTAAAAAGTGAAAAAAATTCTGGGAAAAAATAAACTCGACAGCGTTACGCCGGAGAAACACTATCTAACGAATGAACCGATTTTGATTTCGGATGATCCAGCGCCGAGGGGTAATGAGACACTCCGTGATTCTTTGAGCCAGAGCAGATGTTTATTGCATTTGTTGTTTGCGTATTTATTTGTTAAGGCTGATGAAACATTCCTCTCGAATATCATACTTTAATGTACGCATTGAGTTGACGTAAATAAATTTTAACTGTGTCGTCAGAAAAAAAAATCCACGAAAACATGCAGCTTTTTTGTACGATTTGACCTTAAGCCCCCCTTAAGGGATTGATATAGTTTTTTCTAAAATCTTCTAAACGGTAAATGATAAAAAAAGTGATTTTGGTGCTGTTAGATAGAGCACAAAATTCAGCATAATAGTCACAATAAAAGGTTTATTTTGTTTATTACGTGAGGATCTCCAATGTGAGGAAGTTGGAGGGGAGCATCCACAAGTCATGTTTGACGATATATCTTCCAAACCGTCTACCAAACAAAAAAAATATAAGACACTTATAAAAAATTAAGGCCAAAGTTTTTTCCTATCGAGATGGTGTATAACATTATACTTTTTTCTTTTAAATTAAAGTTACCAGTGGCGTACAAAAGTAACACTACACCAGTATAGTAGGTACTTAAAAAATGTGTTATACATTTATTTTTCTTTCAAGATATTTCTGCTTTAGTTATATTAATTGGTAATATTACCTTATTGCACATAATGTGTGGTTAAAATAATATTTTTGTTTTTGGCAGTGAACTGTACAACAAAAGTCGAAAGGAGGTATCCACACACGACACTTTTTACCATATAACTTTTAAACCATTAACAAAAACAATGGCAACAACATAAACAATATTCGCCCAGGATCCATTTCCAAACTATGATCTTTTAAAATAAAGCTACCAGTGGCGTACCAAATTAGTACTACACCAGTAAAGTACCTAGAAATCCAGAAATAATTAATGTTGCTCTATTAATTTAAGGGAGATTATTTTTCACTTTAGATTATATTTATTAGTTAGCTTAGATCATAGATTGTCAATAAAAAAAGATTGAGTCAAATGATAATGTGTCAATATTAGCCAGTAGTCTCTGTATTTAATGTGATTTATTTATTGAAATACAGTATATAAATTAACCAAGTCATACCATCTTTTATTCAAATACACAACACCAACATTAGTAGATTTTTGAACAGACCCACCTCAAAAAGTCCTTCTGGCACCCCCCACCCCCCGTCAAAGTTGGTTAAGGGATTGATATCGTTTTTTTCTAATATCTTCTAAACGGTAAATGATAAAAAACTGATTTTAGTGTCGTTAGATAGAGCACAAAATTCTGCAAAATAGTAATAATAAAAATTGTATTTTTGTTGATTTAGTAAAAATCTACAACAAAAAAATGTTGGAGGGGAGCATCCACACGGCACTTTTTACGATATATTTTCCAAACCATCCACCAAATAAAAAAATATGAGATACAAAAAATAAAGGCCAAAGTTTTCCCTATTGAATGGTGTATAACATTATACTATTATCTTTTAAAATAAATCTACCAGTGGCGTACAAAAGTAGCACAACACCAGTATAGTACCTAAAAATAGAAATTTTTAATGTTATACTTTTAATTTTTTTAAAAATATTTTTTACTTTAGTTTTACTAATTTATAATTATTTCTAATTCTGCATATTAGTAATAATAAATATTACACGGAAAAGAATTATGGTAAATATTCATGCAATTGTAACCTACACAGTTACAATCTGTAGCACTACAGGCACCAGGTACACGTAGCAGTAAAACTCGCTCAGTTTTTGTAGCAAACATTGTGCAGTATTTAATATTAAAATTTATTACTTTTTAATACTTTTGTAGCAGAACTTACTTAAAACATTTTCAATACTACTATAATGTAGTCAAGATTCATATTTGGTTACTGTTGTTAGCTACTATCATTAACTTACAACACTTTAGGACTTGTTGGTTTTCATAACAGAAAATTAATGCTAAAAATTATACTTAGAACATCAATAATAAACATATTTAACACAATTATTGTGCTACACTCTTATAGCACACAACGCCTTTCGATTTTTTTCCGTGTACATTATTGTCTTTTTGGTAAGACTCTACAACAAAAAAAAGTTGGAGGGAAATATTAATTTTATTATTTTTATTATATATCTTCCAAACCGTTCACTTAACGAAAAAATTACATGACATAAAAAATAAGGGCAAGAACTTTTTCATTCACTAACCGGTTGCGATACCACGTCCTCCTTTTATGGAAAAGGAAAAAAAGTGTTGGGAAGCTTACGAATCTTTTCCGGAAGTTACAGCTACTTTCATTGATTTCATGCAGCATTCAAAAAATTCTTTATCTCAGCACTTAAGTGTGATCTCAAAATTTGTTATAACCATTTACGATAAACATTCTGATGGTAGCAACATTGATATTTGTCGAATGCAACTTTTTGCCCAAAAACCGAACGGTTGAGAATTTACCCCGAACAATCACATCACATTAATAGATGTATTTATCAAGCAGGATTTGTTTGGGGTAATCTCTGCCAATCAGTGGTAGAACTTCCATGTCCACCTGAATGGGGATGGATTTCAGAGAATACTTAATGGACACCACTGTGGACCACTTTAAAAAATGAAAAATATCATCTGATACACTATTAAAATGTAAATGTAAGATGTGTGGCACAAATTGTAAATGTTTATTAAAAAAATTAAAATGTACCAGGTTATGTTTACAGTGTGTGGAATGTTGTAATTAGGTATTTTAGGTTGTGTTATAGTGTATTTGTTTTTTATTGATGTTATATATAGTGTGTCCCAGGATAGGTGTTACAAGAGGACAAATGAAAAAAAAATTTTGAATTTTAAAACCAAATTTTGGGCAAACTGGTCTCATGGTTTAAAACTAATAAATACAAAACTTTACTTCAATTGGTATTATACAGGGCGAGTTAAAAAATTGACATAAAGTTTTTTTTACTTAACGTGTTTAACTTTAAATTTTGACATAAAATTTAGTTTCTCTACAACATTTACTTATACAATTTTGTCCTATTTTTAAAAGGAAGGTATTTTTACTCTTGGTCATTTTTAATATTTTTAGTTATAACTCGCCTTGTATATTACCAATTAAAATTAAATTTTGTATTAATTAGTTTTGGACCATGCGACCAGTTTTCCCAAAAGAACGATTAAAAATTCCAACATTTTTGGTGAATTTGTCCTCTTGTAACACCTATCCTGGGACACACTGTATAAGCCATATTTGTTGTTATAATACTGTTGTTATTTATTTAAAAATATAATGAATCAAATTATAAAACAAAACAAAATAAGTAAATAAAATGTAAAGTATAATTAATAATTAATAAATCTAAAGTGAAAAATAATCTCCTTAAATTAATAGAGCAACATTAATTATTTCGATTTCTAGGTACTTTACTGGTGTAGTACTAATTTGGTACGCCACTGGTAGCTTTATTTTAAAAGATCATAGTTTAAATGATAACTTTGGGGTTGGTTGTTTATGTTGTTATTGTTTTTTGTTAATGGTTTAAAAGTTATATGGTAAAAAGTGTCGTGTGGATACTCCCTTTCGACTTTTTTGTTGTACAGTCTTACCAAAAAAACAAAAATATTATTTTAACCATTACTATTATGCGCAATAAGGTAATATTACCAATTAATATAACTAAAGTGAGAAATATTCTGAAAGAAAAATAAATGTATAACATTTTTTTTTAAGTACCTACTATACTGGTGTAGTGTTACTTTTGTACGCCACTGGTAACTTTAATTTAAAAGAAAAAAGTATAATGTTATACACCATTCGATAGGAAAAACTTTGGCCTTAATTTTTTATGTCTTATATTTTTTTGTTTGGTAGACGGTTTGGAAGATATATCGTAAAAAATGACTTGTGGATGCTCCCCTCCAACTTTTTTATATTGGAGATTCTTACGTAATAAACAAAAATAATTTTTTTATTGTGACTATTATGCAGAATTTTGTGCTCTATCTAACAGCACCAAAATCACTTTTTTATCATTTACCGTTTAGAAGATTTTAGAAAAAAACTATATCAATCCCTTAAGGGGGGCTAAGGTCAAATCGTACAAAAAAGCCATGTTTTCGTGATTTTTTTCTGACGACACAATTAAAATTTATTTACTCAACCAATGGTACATTAAAGTATGATATTCGAAGAATGTTTCGTCAAATTTTTACAAAAAATATTAAAAAATACGGCAATGGCAGCAATTGTTCGGACGTGTCTCGAAAAAAGTTGAATTGCGGTGCCCTCATAACTTGGTGCTGGATCATCCGAAATCAAAAAATCAAAGTTCATTCGTTAGATAATAGTTTTCCCCAGGTAACGCTGTCGAGTTTTTTTGTTTCCAAATTTTTTTCACTTTTTAGAACACTTTAAAGTGAAAAACACAATTTTGTGGGAGAAAATCGGCTAATTTGTTATTGCAAAATCAAAATTATGAAAAAACAAAAAACTCGACAGCGTTACCTCGTAAATGATGTACAGAAATAGTGTTTAAAATTTCAAAATGATCGGTGCAGTAGTTTTGGAGTTATCAGGGGCACCGACTTTGAAAACGTGAGTTGTGAATTGAATACCTTACCCCCCTTAAACCAATGCGCTTAAAAAAACTCAACAGCGTTACCTCGTAAATGATGTACAGAAATAGTGTTTAAAATTTCAAAAGGATCGGTGCAGTAGTTTTGGAGTTATCAGGGGCACCGACTTTAAAAACGTAAGTTGAAATTAAATACCTTAGCCCCCCTTAACCAACTTTGAGGGGGTGGGGGGTGCCAGCAGGACTTTTGAGGTGGGTCTGTTCAAAAATCCACTAATGTTCATATACTTTATTCACTCTACAAAGCATTAAATTTGTTTCTACTCAAAAACCGAAGTATCGGACCCTTAAGTCACTAAGCTATTAGTATTCTGGTTTCTGAATATTGTTTTTTAATTAAAATATTTGAATTCTTGCTTTGTATTCGGATCTCATTATTTAAATCCTGTATTAAAATCCTGAAATTTAACTTGTAATATTAGAATCCTGTTTTTAAATAAGAAAAAAGTGACAAGTATAAGTTGAAAATAATTTTGCGCAAGGTAAAGAGCAGTAAGCATGTTTTTTTATTGGTGTAAGCAGCTTTTTTCTAGTATTCAAAAAGTATTCCTATTTTAATAATTCGTGTTACTACCTTACACAAAAACGTTTATTAATGCTTGAAACTTAAATATGTAACTAACCAGATAGACTGGTTTATCACCAAAAAAAGTTCTGCATCAACACCACTTTTTAATTGCTTAACCCCCTTTCTTTTAATAAAAAAACTATCTGGAGGAAAGTGGTCAGAACACACTTCTTGGGGTAAATATTTATCAACTTAAAGCGAAAAATATACATATATTTAAAATTTAGGGTACTAAACACCACTGCATGAAAAATCCATGAATGGGTCAGATGTTTGTACCTACTGATGAAAACATAATCCTGGGGTTAAATATATATATAAATAAATATATTATACAGGGTGATTCAAAAGTAAGCGGCATCCTTTCAGGAGCGTAATCCTTGCATAAAAATAAGGCAAAAAGTTCCTATAAACATATGGCCGAAAATGCATATTAAGGGAGCTACAACCCTTTGAAAGTTACTGAAGAAATTAGGTTTTTATTTAATATCTTTATGATTAAAAAAGGAAGTTTTTGAAACTTTTCAAGGTTATATTTTTTTAGTGGCCAATTTTATGGTGAAACCAATTTTTCGCCTTGACGCTTCTAAGGGGTGGTTTTTAAGGGTGTAGGGAATAAAACCCTCACTAACTTTTCCCCTTTATAAGATTTTAACTTTTTGATAGCTTTTTCTGAAAGTCCAATGATTTTTACCAAAAAAGGTACTCTTGCCTCAAGTCGCTAGGGGCAATAGTTTTCGAGAAAATCGCGCGTAAACACTTCAATGCAGGATTGACCCCTATTTTCATTTGAAAAAAATTTTTTTTTCAATTTTTAAAATAAAGGCTTTGTAGCTTTTAATAAGACGAACAAAAAGTTTTTATAAACATGTGTCTGAAAATGCTTCCTAAGGGAGCTACGCCCCTTTGAATAGGACACCCTAAACCTAATTTCTTCAGTAACTTTCAAAGGGTTGTAGCTCCCTTAATATGCATTTTCGGCCATATGTTTATAGGAACTTTTGCCTTATTTTTATGCAAGGATTACGCTCCTGAAAGGATGCCGCTTACTTTTGAATCACCCTGTATATCTATATATATATATATATATATATATATATATATATATATATATATATATATATATATATATATATATTTCTTTTGAAAACTCCGTAATTTTTAAACAAACAACCATAGTAGCCGAATTCTTACAGGTTATTATTTATTTATTTACTTTTACAGTCATTAATGAGCCATATGCCCAAAGAACTTTACCTTTTATTAATGTATTTATATCAAGGCTCAAGAACCATTCACTTTTATATTATATCGCAGTTTGGGTGAAAAATACTGCTTTCAATATGATTTTTATCATATTTGCAGTCACTGCTGTACGCCACCTACCTGGATTTGGCAAAACTACTCATCCGAATTCTGCAAACCCGCAGACTGATGGGCGGCCAGTTTCCTTATGGTTTGTTGGCATAACAGTATATTGCATTTTTAACTTTTGCCATATACAACTAGATGGCGCACTTTTTACCTACCACCTTTAACATCTCGATGCTATGCCTGGTTCTTTAAAATTTCTTGGTGAGATGGCACCGGTGTCTGTATTTGTTAGTTCTGGGATACAGAAAGAATATTTACAGTCAATCGGGGCATCATCAAGGTGTCTATCGACCTGAAGCGGTTTGACAAGTCTTAACGAAGACGAAACACGTGTCACCGTCTTGGTCGGGCCCGGGGTATTCCATTTTCTTTTGGAGACTCCGTAATTTTTAAACAACCAACCATAGTAGCCGAATTCTTACAGGTTATTATTTATTTATTTATTTTTACAGTCATATGCCCAAAGAACGTTACCTTTTATTATTGTTGGTATTACAGCACGTGCTACTTACGCCATATACACCTAGATGGCGCCCTTTTACCGTCTTAACCTAGCGGTGCTCTGGCTGGTTGTTTTGGAATTGCTTGGCGAGATGGCTCTGGCCGTCTGAACTTACTCCCTTGGTTTCAACGGGGATTATGTTTAGGCGACTAGAAACATAGTCAAGTTGTCAGCAATGTACAGCGGTTGTGATGATTCCCAACAAGGATGAAACACGTGTCACCGTCTTCATTGCCACCCGGGGTTATCCATTTATTTGGAGACTCCGTAATTTAGTAAGTAACCAGCCAAGTAGTCGTTTCTACCAGGTTATGTATTTGTTTCTTTTCTTTTTTTTGTCATTTAAGAGCCTCTATGCCCAAGAATTTAAAACTTTTATTAAATATATATATATATATTCGTCACTTTACAAACTGGGCCTGTCTCACCATTGTATCTTATAAAAGTACTTAATCACAAAACTTAAGAAAACGTAATTTATTTTCACAATATCCTTACAAAATCTCGCAAAACACCGAAAACACCAGCCATATTAAAATGTCATCCGTCAAAGCCTAGGTATCGTACTACTGATATGCATTGTTGTCACGTTGTATTGCGGCTTAACCAGTAACTGCCCAAAAAGATAAAAATAAATAATTAATCAATGTTTCTTTTCTTTATAACACTCTTTAAACAACATGTTCTCCTTTCCAATCGCCTTTGAAATGTTTAAAAATACGATTTGTTTAAATATACGTTCAGAATTAAATTATTTACATTTTAAACCCAACTTATTATTTTTCGAGGCAAGAAGATAAAGAGATAGCTTTGGTAATTTCACTTTACCCAGAATAGTAAAACCAACGTAACGTTTTCGCGGGTTTTATCCGAGTTTATTTAACACCCTGCAGAACTTATTTAACACCTAGGTAACACTTATAATAAACATTTATTATGCCACGCCTATTTCAAATCGATGCAGCCTCTACTTCTTTTTATGCTCGAAGGTCAGATCCCTATCTAATTAAAGAAAAAATAACAAAGGTGAATTTTTACTGTAGAATTTGATATTATTAGTACAAAATGACAATATCAAAAAATGGTTTTTATTTATTTCATACCCAACGAACATTAAAAATATATATATTTTAAAGAAACATGCAGTGGCGTACCATTTTTTTGGTAAAAAATATATACACTAAATGTCTTAAGGACAACACTGGTAATTTTTTTGCAAAAAATGTTTTCTTGTGCATAGGAGGCATACCCCAATTTAAAAAAAAAAGGTTTATAAGTTAATTTAAAAGAAAACAATAATTTTTTTCGCCCTTTCGGGGTCATCCCACTCAGGTCCGACGACCTCCCACCTAGGTGGTGCACTGCAGCCTAAAGGCTTATTGTACCTTGACCCCTACTCCTTCCCATTTACACACCATTTATTCCACAACTTAGATGGTTGCTGCTCGGCCCGTTCGTTCACCCCAGGGCAAACACCGCGTACCGTTGTCCAAAACCAACAACGGCCCGGTCACTCATCCAAGTTATGGCCGCGCTCCATGCTGCTTAACACCGGTGATCGACGCTACCGATACAACCGGAGTAGCCACAAGCGCGGCACTTTTAGGACGTATGTTCATATACATTTTTTTTCTTATTTTTTATTGTAGAATTGGGCCTTTGATTCAATAAAACCTATATTTATTATTTTTTTCGTAGTCTGTTGGCAATAACCCAGATGGAGTCGATTTATAAGCATAACTCAAAAGGTCACCGATGCGCTATGGGATAAATTTTTTTTTTGCAATAATTCTGAAACCTACCACTTAAAATTAGGTGCTCTTTACTGGAAAAATATCCTGCATTATAGCAGGTGATTTTTGGGGTACGAAAACTTATTCCATACGTATTGGGTGTCAAGTTGCAAATTTACACCCCCTTAACTACTATTTTTTATTGTACAAATTAAACTATTAGCTTCTTTGGTTAATTTTGTAGTTTTCTAATCAGTAATCGAAATTTTATTTTCTCATATAATATAGAGGGCACGACAACAAGTATGATTTTTTGTTAATGGAACACCCTATATATTATATTACCACTAAAAGATCTTTCAGAAAGCCCCAATAAAAACACATTTAATATGTCTATCTCAATTAGTTTTGAAAATATGAGTATCCAAATCTGAAGGATCATATTTATTTTTCATAACAAGCGAAATACATTAACATCTCCCTAACTATTTTAGTTTTTAACGTATAAAATAAATATAATAAAGTTTTTGTTGGGTCGATTCTGTTGTATCCGTATCTTTTATCAGAATGTTTTTATATTTTATGATATACAGAGTAGGACAAAAAATAATAATTCTTTAAATGGAAAACCCTGTAAATTATAAGAAAAAACTTGTATCTGTCCCTACACGCAAAAGCAGCAAAAAGTAACAAGGCGATTATTAGTACACAAACTTATAAAGAAAACGGTAAAAAATCTTGGATAAATGTAGTCAGATTTGGCGAGACTTTTCATTGAAGACACAACAATAAGTTTTAATATTTAAATTCTTTAACTTTTTTTAGTTATCTCGGCTCATAATAAATTAGTAAATTATTTGGTGTATATTTATGTTTACATGGATAGGAATAATAAAACTTATTGCAATTTTCGCGGCAAAGCTAAAACACTTTTTATTCAATATTTATTTATTTTTAAAACACCTTTTTAAGTTTCTTGTAAACCTAATAAAAGTCATCAAATCCCTTTATAATTTTTTATACATGTAGTTTGGAGTATCTACTTTAAAAAAGGCGCGCTTGTGGCGGCTTCGGTTGTATCGGCGAGCGTCGATCACCGGAGTTAAACAGTGAAATGCGCGCCCATAATTTGGATGGGTGTCCGGCGACAGCGGTGTTCAGCGGCACACGGTGTTCTCTGCTCGGGGATGCGGACCGAGCAACAACCATCCAAGTTATGGTATGAATGGTGTGTGAATGAGAAGGAGTAGGGGTCAAGGTACAATAAGCCTTCAGGCTGCAGTGCACCACCTAGGGGGCGGTCGTTGGACCTGGGTGGGATGACCTCGAAAGGGTGAAAAAAAATCTACTTTAAAATACATAGCATGTGCCATTAAAATTTAAAAGTTGCTTTCTGACTAAAATAATGGATTTCTATCCTATAGTGCGATGTACAATGTGCTTAGTATATTTTGATATAATTCGAATTAAAATAGGAGGTTTATAGCTTTATCGACTGTCATATATATAGTGTAAATTTTTTTACTAATTCATTTTTTGTCTTGTAGAATAAAGCCGAATTTATATTGTTATTGCTTTAAGGCCATACATTTTAACCACAAATTCTTTAATTAAATTTCGCAATTTTTTTTTATTGCAGTCGTGCATATTCGATATTTAGTTGATTTTTATTTATACAATGTTGCTCGAAGTTGGTATATATATGGTTTTAAAATGTTTGTAAGATCTAGGGCGCTTGTATCTTTGTAATTATTAAAATATATTGAATATTTAAAGTATAAGTTTCCGCCTTTATTTTTTCTAGTGTATCAATTGTCTTTCTTAGTTTAGACGCATCTTTTAGATATCGCTTGCAGTCGGTACAGTAAAATAACAAACACCTTCTTTTTTATGCTATCGCATGACATTCCGTAGTATCAATCTTGGCACATTATTTACAAATTACCTTTTTACAACAGTCAGAGGCAGCACCAAATATTTCATTATTGTCAGGGCGCGGTTTAAAAACGCATTCGCTATTACATTTGATACATGAAAGCATTTTTATTTTTCGGATAATTAAACAAACAAACCTGGTACACCTTTTTCTTTATATTTTACCGAAAACACCACAAAAATACTTAACTTTTTACTAAAAACACTACACTACTTTTTTACTAAAAACACTACAAAAATACAAAACATATAGTCTATGGTCACCTTTAGTTGATTAGAATTTTGACGTCAGCATACACATGGACAAAACCTTGGTTACAGCAATGTCGGAGACAAATCCAGTGCATTTAAACAAGATAGAAGCAACACAAACTTTAAGACTTTATTTATCCGGGACCACAACTTTCAACAATTAATTAGTTTAATTCGAGATATCCAGTTCCTTTCGATTACAGTTTCACACAAATCCGCTTAAATTTTATTTATAGTTATTGTAATTTTGTTCTATAAATCCTCAGTTAGTGGTTTATTGGCCTATACACTGGCTTTTAAGTACCCCCATAAAAAAGTCGAGGGCCGTTAAATCTTGGTGGCTTACCTACTTCACTACCATTTGGTGGATAAAACACTCATTTTAATATCATTTTTTTAACAATTTGTACCCGCTCTGGAATCATGTATCTTTCCATGATAGTTTGGTAAAACTGTTCCAGAAATAAATTTTAAGAATAAAAGTGACTGAGGGTTGCGATTATCTACATGTAAGTTTAATAATCACTGAAAGAACAGATTCAAAAGGGTATATTGTGTGCTAAAATATTTAAACAAAATTTTTGTATGTTTTATTTGTGTTTTTTTAATGAGTTTAAATGAAATACCTTAGGTCCGTACTAATTAATATGTCTATCATATAAAGTAAGCTTATATTTTTGCAACTACCCTATTAGGTAGCTTTAAAATCTTATAAAAAATGGCTTATTAAATAATTTATCTACGATGGCTTAGAATAAATGAGTGATTTTTTTTTTTTACAAATTAAATTAATGTTAAATTATTTAAATTAATTTTACATCTTCTTGTTTATTAGAGGTCAATAGAGCATAAGGACAGTATTTAAAAAACAGCTTAATGATGTTCCAGAGTATGTACTTTTTCCAAAAAAGTACATTATATTTGCAAAAAACATTAGTTTGGCAGGAAAAATAACGATTTCATTTAAAGGTTTTAAATACCCGCTAAAATATATGTATGCACATTTTATCCTGGCGTCTCTCCAATTGTCCGGGTAAGTCCAATATGTCTAAAGTGACCACACATCCCGATTTTGTCGGGACAGTCCCGCTTTTTGGAGGACTGTCCTTCGTCCGCCGATTTTTGAACATGTCCAGATTTTTGGTGGGACTGGCTGTAAAAAAGAAATTTCTCTTACATTGCTTGAGAGACACCCACGGTACGTTAGTATTTAGACTTTCAGCCTTCGTGAATTGTCCAAAGATAAAAAAAACGTCTTCGCGGAGGTGACGACTTCTTTTTTGCTTTTTAAAAAATTTAAATGATGAAAAAAAAACTTTAAGAATAGAGTGATTTATTTTATTTATCGTTTCTTATCAAAACATCACATAAATAATCTGAAACACTATTACCTCAAAAAATTATGCAGTGCGCATAATTTCTTAAGGTGATAGTTTTCTAACTAAGTATATGAATTATAGAATTACAGTGTTTAATTTAGCAATTGTTTTAAACAAAGAATTTATGGTTTCGTCCGTTACTTTGTGACCGTACATTTTAAATTAATAAAATAAAACAAAAAATATACTTTGTTCATAGTCACTTTAATTGAATGTTTAGCCGTGACAGCTGTTTCGTAGTACAACTACATTTTCAAACGTACTGACAAACTAAAATTATTTTACTTATATATAAACAGTAATACCTAATAAAAAACATATTTTTTAAAAAAGGTTTTAAAATCAATATGGTACAGTTGTGAAATTTAAAGATTTTATTGCTACATTTTATAAAAGTTTTACAAGGGGTAGATTTCCTAGGTCAATCTGTGTGTTAAGCAGATGTTTTAAACAACTTTGCCAGCTAAAAGGTTTACAAAATCGCGAACATATTACAACACTATCGCTAAGAGTGGGTATAAGAAAAGTATTTACTGATTTTTACTGCAATGAAGGGCAGGTACCATTTCAAGGAGCTGAAATCTTCAGTAGAAATTATTAATAGCACTCCTGTGTTTCCAATATTAATAATAAATTATCTCAATTCCTATTCTAAGATGCCATCGATTACATTTTAGGTTAAACTTCTTCCTGGTCTTAGAAAAACAAGAGCAGGTTAAAGTACCATAGAAAGGTTCGTACACATCGCCGCTTTTCTCCTTTGTGGCAATTTTCTAAATCTATTTTTTTGTCAACTTCGGGATTTTTTTTGCATTTCTCCGTTTATAGAGCATAAGCTTCGTAACAGAGCTGATTGTTCGAGTACTTTGGACTTATTTCTTTAAAATGTACGGCTTTGATAATTAGATAAGGTTTAGAAAAGTTTTTCAAAATTCCTTGTTATTGGCAAACGTCAAATTACTATCCTGTTGTATCTACCTAGCACAGACAAGTTCGTGACGAGTACTGATTAGAGGTAAGCGTCAAATCACTACCTGGTAATTATAGGGTGGTAGAGGAGCTTTCCTCGCCTGAGGAGGTACAACCCCACTCACCCTTTAAAGGACCCGTGAAGTCTTAACGGACGTTTCGGGTTCTGGGTGTGTGAGTCAGTTTTTCTTCTTTTTCTTTTCTTTTTTCCTTTTAACCCCCAAACTATGTACAAATGATGGCGGCACACCCGGAAGTAAAATATTCCGGAGGTAAAATACCCCTCCATTCGGATCTCCGGGCGAGGGGTGCATCCGGGAGGCCTTCATCGAGAAGTTTAATTTCTCTTGCAAACATATTTGGGCTAAACACCAATATAAACTCTGTTAACCATCACCTTCAGTCATCTAAGCCCCACATACTGTTTCTAACGAAAACACAAATAAGTTCTAAATCTTCAACCAGCCACCTTCTCTTCCTAGGCTACGAACTTATTTCGTCTTTTCGCCCACATGGTGGCGTATGTGCTTACATCCGCAAAGATCTGGCTTGTGCTCGAGTTTCCAATCTTGAATCGGGTAGGCCCGATATCCTTTGGCTCAAACTTTCCCTTAGGTCTTCAACTAAGTTTATCTGCTGTTTGTACCGGTCCCCATTTAATAATTCCTATGTCGTATTCTTTGACATTCTTTCAACAAAGATCGATAGCATAATTTCTTAGTTTGCATCGACTGAAGTTATCGTGCTTGGCGACTTCAATGTCCATAATAAGGATTGGCTGGGTTCTCCAAAAACTGACCCCCAAGGCAGAGCAGCCGAAATCTTCGCAGTCAGTAACTCTCCTACCAACCTTATTATGAAACCCACCCACTTTCCTAGAGTCCCTAATCATAGTTCAAATCCCCTAGATCTCTTTCTTACTACCAACCCCGAACTCTATCAAACATCTGTCACAGCACCCCTAGGTCCCTCAGATCACGGCTTAGTTACTATATCTTACCCTGCACATCCCGAGGTAAATGAAAACATGCCACCACGCACCATATGGCACTACAACTCAGCCGACTGCGATGACCTGAGGGACTTCTTCGCCACCTACCCCTGGAATTCCATCTGCTTTTCTTCTCGTGATCCTTTTCAAATTTGCAATCAACTAACTGAATCAATTCAATTGGGCATCACATTCCACACACCATCAAGAACCCCAAACAATCCAATAATAAACCCTGCTTTTCCAAATCTTGTGATAAAGCTAGAATTTTAAAAGTTCAGGCTCACAAGAAGTTTCTACAGGATCCTAGTCCAGAAAACCGACAGGCTAGCATTGAAGCAAGAAATTACTACAATCAAACAATTTCTGAAGCCAAATACTTCTTCGAAAATGGTATTAAAAACAAAGTTCTTTCTTGCTCAAATGGCTAACTTTGGAAGATGAAATTATTTCTACCGCTAAAGGAAAGGCTATTTGCTAAACAATTTGCTGCCAATTCAACCCTTGATCATCCTGTAAATCATCCAATTCCAGCGGTTACCCCAGTTCCTCATAAAATGCCCGATATTATTTTTAAGGTAAAACACATTAAGCGTATCCTTTCTTCCCTTAACACCAAAAAATCGTCTGGGCTAAATGGCATACCAGCAATAGTTTTAAAAAAATGTGCTCCAGAACTTGCACCAATCTTAACTCGGCTCTTTCGAATTTCTTACGACACATACGTATCTTTCCGGAAAGCTGGAAAGCTGCACGTGTTCAACCTATTCCCAAGAAAGGATCTAAATCTCTTCCATCTAACTATAGACCAATTTCAATTCTCTCAGTTCTTTGTAAAGCAATGGAAAAGTTAATTAATTCGCAAATTCTTAAGTAAGCAAGTAAGAAAAACACAAGGCGCGCTTGTGGCGGCTTCGGTTGTATCGGCGAGCGTCGATCTCCGGAGTTAAGTAGTGGAATGCGCGCCCATAATTTGGATGGGTGTCCGGCGACAGCGGTGTTTTGGGCAGCGGCACACGGTGTTTCTGCTCGGGGAAGCGGACCGAGCAACAACCATCCAAGTTATGGAATGAATGGTGTGTGAATGAGAAGGAGTAGGGGTCAAGGTACAATAAGCCTTCAGGCTGCAGTGCACCACCTAGGGGGCGGTCGTCGGACCTGGGTGGGATGACCCCGAAAGGGTGAAAAAAAAAAAAAAAAAAAAAGAAAAACACAAAATTTTGCATGACGGGCAGTATGGATTTCGCCACAAAAGATCTACAGCAGATCTTCTTTTCTTCGTATCACACTGTTGGAATTAGTCTCTTGAGTTTCTGGGTGAGTCCCAGATCGTTGCTCCTGATATATACAAAGCTTTTAACCAGGTCTGGCATGCCGCACTTCTTAATAAACTTCCCTCCTATGGTCTTTCAACTAAACTCTGTACATGCCTCTCTAGCTATCTATCTGATCGACGTATATCAGTTATATACCGACCATTCTTCAAGCTTTCACCAGGTAAATGTCGAAATCCCTCAGGGCTCAGTTCTGGCACCAACATTGTTTCTTCTTCACATCAACGACCTTCTCTCGTCCACAACTAATTCCATTCATAGTTTCGCCGACGATAGTACCCTTCACTCCAGTTTTCAGGTTCCTAAACCCATCACTAAACCTGACTTGGAAAACAAGGGCAGAGCGATGCAGATATCTGTTTCACAGGATCCTAATTTAATATTGGATTGGGGCGCCAAAAATGTCGTCCATTTTAATGCATCCAAAACACAATCATGTTCCTTGTCGCGAAAAGAGTCATCAAATACTCATCCTCTCCTTATGAGCGGCCAAGTTTCACAGGTCAAAGACACCTTTAATCTTGTGGGCGTTACATTTGAAAGTAACCTTAACTGGCATAAACACATTGTATCTATAGCCACGGCAGCTTCAAAAAAGCTTGGATTTCTCTTTCGAGCCAAAAAGTATTTTTCCGCTTCTAATTTATACACTTTATATGTGTCCCAAATCCGACCACCCTTGGAATATTGTTCTCATATCTGAGGAATGGCGTCCTCCACAACCCTAAGCATTCTCGATTCTTTTCAAAAAGAGCTATTCGTCTCATTAATGATCCTTCACTTACAGAAAGGCTTCCCTCTCTTGCCCATCGTCGAGCTGTGGGGGATTTATCGTTTTTTATAGGTACTTCCATGGCTTCTGCTCTGAAAAATTGTCCAGTATAGTTCCTCCACTCACGATTCCCAACAGAGAAACTCGTGGTTCCGCACGTATGCATCCTTATACGGTCCAACTGGACAGGCCCCGAACTTCTCACTTTGTTCGTTCTTTTATCCCTAGAGTTTCTAGATTGTGGAACCTGCTACCCGCGGAGGTCTTTCCTTCCCCCTAATCTTCAAGTATTTAAGTCCTGTGTCAACAAACTCCCTCTTACTTCGCTTAAGACACCCACGGTACGTTAGTATTTAGGCTTTTAGCCTTTGTGGTTTGTCCAAAGATAAAAAAAACATTTTTATTATTTAATTATTGCGATATTCCTCGAAGCCGACTTTAGGTTAGGGGCGATCACGATATTATTTCATAAAAATGGTTTGAGGTAAAAGCAATACAAGAAAAAGTAATTTAGTAGCTATTAAAAAAATGTTGAAATTTATTTTTAAATCTTAAGACTTGTAAATACATTTTTATTTTGATAACTTTAAACTTAAAAACTTTTTATTAACAAGCTTTTAGTAAACCCTTTAAAAATAATAAAATAAGCTTTTACTATCAACATATTTAAATATTACACAATTTGTTTTTCTAAGTAGACGGTGAAATAAAAAATGACCTACTGAAATTTTACAGATAATATTATATTTATTTCTTTTAAATAAAAACCTATATTTCTTATTTACATATTGTTCCGTAATACCT
>JACEGR010006176.1:0-63986 GCA_014170235.1 Listronotus bonariensis
TATATATGTATATAATAAAAAATGATATATATATATATATATATGTACAGTTACCATTCCGGGAGTATAACCGTTGGTCATCACACATTTTCACGCTATCTAACTGGTGTCAGATGATTGACAAGTCAATCTGTAAATTTATAATTTGACACCCGGTACATATGGCTTTATGTAGCTTTAATTTCACCCATGTTAATCAATGCGATAACTTTAGAACATATACAGCTATTAAGATACGGTTTTTGCAAAAAGCCCTAGTTGTTCGTAATTGCAAAAAATTGTCGAAAATAATTTTTTGCTCTTTTTTCTTATAATTTTAGGCCCTTTTTTAAGAAATAGATGTTAAGTGTTTTAATATGTAGATTGTACAACATTTTTAAAAAGATTTATATAACTTGTTTATGCACTCCAAAGCGACTGCTTGACAAGTAGCACCAAAGATCATTAGTTTTGCCTGGTTTTGATTCAAAAGCCAGGGGTGTTCAAATGCATCCCCTTGCACCTTTTACCTAGAAAAATTGAGTGGAAAGCTGGCGTGAGGGTCTTTTGTGAGCGAACCGATTTCTAATCTTTCTTGACTTCTGGTTCATAATTTGTTGCTGACTCTTTACACCTTAACAAACAATTTCGTGAGCAGCAACAAATTTTTAGATTAACTTTTACCTAGAAAAATCAAGTGTAACGCTGGCGTAAACGGTTTTTGTGAGTTAACCAATCAATCTTTCTTGACTTTCGGTAAATAATTTGTTGCTGACTTTTTACACCTTGACAAACAATTTTGTGAGCAGGAACAAATTTTTAGATTAACTTTTACCTAGAAAAATCGAGTGTAAATCTGGCGTGAGCGGTTTTGTTGAGTTAACCGATTTCAAATCTTTCTTGACTTTTAGTTTATAATTTGTTGCTGACTCTTTACACCTTGACAAACAATTTCGTGAGCAGCAACAAATTTTTAGATTAACTTTAACCTAGAAAAATCGAGTGTAAAGCTGGCGTGAGCGGTTTTTGTGAGTTAACCGATTTCTAATCTTTCTTGACTTTCGGTTTATAATTTGTTGCTGACTCTTTACACCTTGACAAACAATTTCGTGAGCAGCAACAAATTTTTAGATTAACTTTTACCTAGAAAAATCGAGTGTAAAGCTGGCGTGAGCGGTTTTTGTTGAGTTAACCGATTTCTAATCTTTCTTGACTTTCGGTTTATAATTTGTTGCTGACTCTTTACACCGTGACAAACAATTTCGTGAGCAGCAACAAATTTTAAGATTAACTTTTACCTAGAAAAATCGAGTATAAAGCTGGCGTGAGCGGTTTTTGTGAGTTAACCGATTTCTAATCTTTCTTGACTTTTGGTATATATTTGTTGCTGACTCTTTACACCTTGACAAACAATTTTGGAGCAGCAACAAATTTACACTAGATTAACTTTAACAACATTGGTTAACAGAGAGCGCTCTGTCTACACATTAAGGATTTTTAAAAGTTTGCACAATATACAACCAGTTTTATTTATTTTTATTTTTTTTGGTTCATATGTTGGCAATTTGATTCTCATATTTTATTAGCACAAATATAAAATGACCGTTATCTGTTCCTAGCCAACCTCTATGGGGAGGAGATTAAAAAAGATGCCAAAGCCTTTGGCGATTTACGAAACAACAAACAAAAGTTACTTTGCCAGTTAACATTTCTTCTTCGATGCCGTGACAAAAATGTAGTTCCGAAGTCTCTACAAGTACACCATCATGTAAGATCCAACGCCGCCAAGAACATCTACAAGCGAGCCAGTACGGCATTAGTAAGAGAAAGAATAAAAGCTACACGTCGTGATTTGGATACAAACGCCCGTTCCTTGCTCAAGTTACACATGAAACTCTCAGCCATCCTGGACCATAAAACTTTTAACACTTTGGACAACATCACCTTTCAACAAGCAGACAGAATACAACATCAAGTAAGTGAAAAACAAAAACGAAAATTTGTTTCCTTAGTTAAAACAGATGAACCAACAAGTCCACCACAAAACACCGTCATAAATTTTATCTTCAGTAGAATTAAGTAAAGACGAACACTCTGTTTTATCTAAAGGACAAAATTTTGCTATAACTCCTAGACAAATCCCCTTGGAAGAGATAGTATCCAGCGTAGAATCTTCTATTAGAAAACTCCCTCAAGAACAGGCAGACTCTATTCGGTATGAGACTGCTAAAATACTAAAAACTGCTAAACCACCAAAAAGCAATCTTACGCATGCTGAAAGATCAGCCATTAAAAGCCTCAACTCCAATGAAGATATTTTAATTTTACCAGCGGATAAAGGCAACGCTACGGTAGTAATAGATAAGGAAGAATATGTTGCAAAGATACTCTCTCTTTTAAGCGCGGATATATATAAAACACTTCGGACAGACCCAACAAGTAAAATCGAGAGAAAAATAACTTCATTAATTAATTCTTCTACCCTTTCAGAAGCAGAAAAGAAATCTTTAAAACCTAACAGTTCAAAAATTCCTCGATTTTATGGGTTGCCGAAGATACACAAGCAAAATGTACCGCTACGTCCAATCGTTAGTGCAATTGACTCGCCCACATACAAAGTTGGAAAATATTTAGCAACCATTTTAAATAACTTCACAGGAAAAACGGATTCATTTATAAAAAATTCCAAACATTTTATAGAACGTTTACAGACCATAAAATTAGACCCTGGAGACCTTCTAGTCAGTTTTGACGTGGAGTCACTATACACAAATGTGCCAGTGAACGATTCAATTTCCATAATTACAGATTTATTTCACCATAATAATCTGGACGTCTCACTCATTAATCTCATCCAAGCCTGCCTCACTTCCACCTATTTTATATTTCAGGGAGTTTTCTATGAGCAGACCTCGGGTGCAGCCATGGGATCACCATTGTCACCGGTGGTAGCTAATATTTTCATGGAGGCATTCGAGGAAAATGCATTGTTGACAGCTCCTTTGAAACCAAAGTTTTGGTCGAGGTACGTGGACGACACTTTCGTGGTATGGCCACATGGTTTAGATACTCTCCCATCCTTTTTGGATCATTTGAATAACCAGCATCCAAACATAAAGTTCACTATGGAAATTGAAGCGAATGGAGCAATACCCTTTTTAGATGTACTTGTAAGCAGAAAGGGAGATGGCACCATGGCACATACAGTGTATAGAAAACCCACCCATACCAACCGATATCTAAATGCCAGCTCTCATCACCACCCGTCACAAAAACAATCTGTCATCAATTCATTAGTTTACAGAGCCCTTTCTATTTGCGACAAAAAATCATTGTCGTCAGAAACTCAAAAACTGACTGAAGCGTTAAGGGGCAATGGATATTGCACTAATGATATAAGACGTTCCATTAATCGATTTCAAAATCCTATTCCCAGGACTAGTACCAGTGAGGATAGTGTTGAACCTTTGGGCAGTGCAGTCTTACCATATATACATGGAACCACTGACAAAATCGCTAAAATACTTCGTCGGTCCAACATACGAACAATCTTTAATACACACAGAAAGATTGGTCAATGCTTGAGATCGGCGAAAGATAAAATACCATTACAAACCGAGGGAGTGTACAAAATTCCCTGCTCATGTGGTGAAGTGTATATTGGAGAAACTGGACGGTCCATTTCTACTAGAATTAAGGAGCATGACCGATGTATTAGAAACAAACAAATTATTCAGTCAGCAGTTGCTGAACATCAACATTGTACCGGTCACAATATTAATGTAAAGGAAACTAAGGTTCTTGCGTCGGTTCAAGGTTTCTATAAAAGAAAAGTTCGGGAGTCTATTGAAATACATAAACACCCTAATAATTTCAATAGAGACAATGGCTACGGTCTACATCACACGTGGAGAGCAATTATAAGCAGGGACACGCCCCGGTGAACACGGCAAGGGTATATAAACTCTTGCCTTGGGATCCAGAGCTCATTCAGTGTTCCATTCTCGCAGAGTACAGATCCCTGAAGATGCCTCGTGCAATCGATGGCGAAACGTCGGTAAACGATTTTAATTTGACGCGGTCCAAACCCAAGAACCAAGACAATATAAACTTGCTACATCCAAAAATAATACGGCAACAAAGCTATGCTATATATTATTCACAAAATAATGGTTGAAGTTGGGCTAGATTGCATCTTTAAAAACTTTTGTTAATATTGTATAAACCCTTTAACTGTTAAGCCTTATCTTTCTCTGAAACCTTATTTGTAGAAAGTTTTCATTGTCAAATTATACCCCTAATTATCATGCAGTCAATTTTTTAAAGTTTAACAAATACAATATTTTTAGATACCCATAGCAGAAAGAAAAATTAAATTTTAGGTATATCGCAAAAATATACAGAATGTTTTATTTAAAATAACAAAGTCTGCCCTATAATAGAAAATCAGCCTTTTTTTCTGTGCTAATAAAATGTCACAATCAAATCGCAAGGTATGATAAAAAAAACTTTTAAAGATTATAGGCTTTCTAAAAACCGTATCTTAATAACTTTATTTGTTTTAAAGATATTTGCGATCAAAATGGGTTAAAATATAGACGGGAACCCTGTAAAATGTATATGGTATGTGAATATATTGTATTTCCAAACATTTTCAATTATAGAGAATCAGCTAAGTGAAGTCGTTTATTGACAATGTGTGTAAAGAAGTGCCGGCATGTAAACATTTAGGATTGGGCAGTGCTGGATTTACTAGCAAGGCTGAGTAGGCTAGAGCCTAGGGCGGCAGATTTACTTTATAAATTGTTTATTTCCATTTAGAAAAAATAACGAAATTATTTATTACAATTAAGGTAGTTAGCCCCATGTTTCTTTAGGAAAAGACCTTTTTGCTCCCCAAACTGTTTTGTTTATTTTAGATTGTGGAGTAAGGTAGGTATCAAAAATTTGGGGCGGCACAAAGTAATAGCCTACGGGCGGCAAATATGTAAATCCACCACTAGGATTGGGTAACTAATAGTGCTTGTTTTGTTATTGAATTACTGGCCAATATAGCTTTAAAAATAGCTGATTAGATGTAATACTCATACATAAAAAAATTAATTTTAACATTTTCTAGCTTTTTTAAAGTCGGGTAAAAATAACTGTTTAAAGAAGGTTACTGGTTTTAGACGAAATTATCTTCGGGCTAAAATAAAACTACATGATCTCGGATAGTCCTCCTAGGTTTTATAAGAAAGTTACACGAGAGCAATAAATTTAATAATACGTACACGGTCTTGCACTCAGCCACATTTTAGCACCCCGGGACGTATTACTGCGGAATTACACCATTTAAATTCACTCAGAAGGGTAAAATAAATCGTTGACAAAATGGCATTTTTCACTGGTTCATAAAGCCAGCTTCTTGACGGTACGTAATACATTTGAGATTATCGTGTAGAAAGAAGCTTTAAAAGATGAAAGGTTTTGCTTTATTTGTCTTGTACGTGACAAAGGAATTATTGAAGATACAGGAAGTGGTTATATGTTGGCAATATACAGACTGCACCTCTATTTAACACGAAGTAACCTCGCCTCTGTACAGGGTTATTCATTTTAAACAGTAAACAGGACCTGTATTTTTAAAAGTTCCTAAAAAAGAAACCTAATTATTTAATACTTTTAATAAATTCTATCAGACATGTATACTACACTATACGTCAACAATTAATGCTGGTTTTTAAGATATCAACACCATGTTGCAATCTAAACTTTTTGTTAAATATTTTTAATGTGTGTGTTACTACATTACTTTAAAAAAAATTATAGTTAAGTCCAACCGTTGACACACTGTATGTACACTGCGCCCATAAGGTGTTTTGACTTAAAAATTCATGCGAAATCATTAAAAAAATATATAAACATCATCAAGCCCCTTTTGTTAAATTTACGCATATTAAAAAAATATAGTATGAAAAAATAAGTCATAACGTCACTTAATTTTAAATGATTTTATTTTTTATTAAAGGTTATATTATAAAATAATGCAAGTAGTGATCTAATAATAATTACAGATAGGTATATAAAAACAAGGTTGCTAATAATTAAAAAAAAAATAGGATTTTTAATTTATTATATATCATATATATAAGGCTTCTTAATGACAAAGAAAAACTAATACATTACCTTGATAGAAACGACTACTTGGCTGGTTACTTTAAAATTACGGAGTCTCCAAATAAATGGATAACCCTGGGTAGCAATGAAGATGGTGACACGTGTTTCATCCTTGTTGGGAATCATCACAACAGCTGTACATTGATGACAACTCGACTATGTTTCTGGTCGCCTAAACATAATCCCTGTCGAATCAAAGGGAGTAAATTTAGACGGCCCAGAGCCATCTCGCCAAGCAGTTCCAAAACAACCAGCCAGAGCACCGTTAGATTAAGAAGGTAAAAAGTGCGCCATCTAGGTGTATATGGCGTAAGTGTTTAGCATATGCTGTAATGCCAACAAACCATAATGGAAACTGGCACACTCATCAGTTCACGGGTTTGTGTCTTTCGGATAAGCAGTTTTGCACAAATCCAGGTAGGTGGCTTACAGCAAAAGCTGAAAGGTATGATAAAATCACAAAAGGCACTATATTTCACCGAACTGCATATAATAATAAAGAAGTAATGTTATTGAGCCTTAGAATTACTTCTTTATTATTCTATGCAGTTGGGTGAAATATACTGCCTTTTGTGATTTTATCATACCTTTCAGCTTTTGCAAATATTTTTTGTTAATATTTATATTTTCAAAAAAAAAAAACAAATATAATAAAAAAAGGTAAGACTTGTAAAAACACGTACGATTTGTCTTTTTATTCTTTTACGGCATTATGCCTCCCAACAACTTTATGCAAACTTCGGCAGATAAGAACCTCTTAAAGTACCATTACAAATTTAATTAATACTCAGAATTCTGCTAGAGCAAACTACCACCTCCACTACTATAATTAACATTGCTATTTAGATGGATAATGCCAAACCAGAGTCAATAGGGTTATTTGATTCAAGTATTTGAATAATCATTTGTGTATGCATCATCCTAAGATATATATGTATACAGTGCGTCCAAGATTGGTTGGGAATGTATTGGGATATTGGAAACTATAAAAGATGGAAAGATGGTTAAATGGAGTAAAGTTGTGGGCCATTTAATAGTCAATCTAATGCCGTTTTAATTACGGCTGTATCTTGGTTTGTTTTTTGATTTATTTTGAAAAAACTGAAAATGTGCATTTTAGAAAAGTCCTGTAGATTTTTATTTCAAATAATTTTTGGAATCTGTAAAAACATTATTAGGCAACTTTTTAGGAGCAATAAATTTCTGTATTCAGATTTTAGTTTCGACGTTTCGGTTTTGAGATACCATTATGAACTTACGTTTTCTTACGGCCGCCAATTTTTTGAGCACATAAACCTATTTCTGATATAAAGGTAAAAGCGATATAATTAACAAATATTTTAATGTGCCGATGCACACAAGGTTAATATTCATCTTTGTTTGGGTACATAAGTTAATAAAAGTTAGAAATAAACTTGCATTACCTTTTTCAATATAGGTCCTTGGTCCTTATAGAAAATTAAATGGCAATTGTTACTACAGCTAATGGCTTCTGGCAGTCATGGCCAACTGGGACAAAAATTAATTTTGTCGATTTTTGATATAAAAATTAAAATACTTATAAAGTGTTATACATCATTTTAAAGGAAAAAAAACGTCCTTTAAAAATGTGCAAAAAACAAAATGGCGGCCATAAGAAAAACGAAAAGTTGATGATGGTATCTCAAACCGAAACGTCGAAATTAAATCTGAATACAGAAATGCATTGCTCCTAAAAGTTGCCTTAATAATGTTTTTACAGATTCCAAAAATTATTTAAAATAAAAAAACTACAGCACTTTTTCTAAAATGCACATTTTCTGTTTCTTCAAAATAACTCAAAAACCTAACAAGATACAGCCGTCATCAAAACATCATTAGATTAACCATTAAATGGCCCACAACTTTCCCCATTTACCCATCTTTCTATCTCTTATAGTTCTCTACATCTCCCAATACATTCCCTACCAATTTTGGACACACTGTATGCACTTCACTTAAGATTAACTACATATTATATCCTTTAATAAATGGATTATCCCACTAAGTACTACTTATATTATAATTGCATGCAAGAACGGGTAAATCATTGATAACGTAGCAAAGTATCTTTAAACTAAACTAGAACTACTTAAAACTAAGGAGGGCACAAATTAAATATAAGAAAGTTCTTTAAACAGGCTTAAAAAATAAACCACATGAAGTACATTTTATTTCATTAGTTTCGAAAGTATGACCATCGATATCAGGTATTCAGAAAACTTTTAAAGTACCACCAGTTTGTAGTAGCTGAAGGTATTGACTTATTTATTATTCTAGGGTTATAAAGTAGTTGTGCAGAGCTATTAGAGATGATGTGTTCTACATGGCACCCAGCTGTCTACTTGACATCTAGAGCTGTCATTAATATGTCAAAAAATGCAGACCTTGGTTATAGTTATAAACCATCGATCCAAGTTTCAATGAAAATATACCAAACGATTCTAAAATTAGAAGGGGCGACGGACTTTAGGACCTGACTGTATACAGGATGATTCAAAAATCGATCACGAAACTTAAGGGGGTATGTCATTCGTTTTCGAGTTAAAAGCCGTCAAAGTTTAAATTAGTACATACTAAAAGCATTTCTTTTTATTTTTGGGATAGTTTACTCTGGTTCTTACAGCCTTAATTTCACCAAAAAAGTTGCACAAAGGAGTTATTTAAGATATTATTTTTACACTAAAAAGTTTTAAAATAACACATATGCATACAAAAACCAAAAATTGATAAAGTTAAAGTACTCACATAAAAACTACTATTTTTAAATAACAGTAATTTTTTATTAAACATTTTTGGCAAAACGTGTTCTAAAATTTTATGATTGATGGCATGAAAATATTTTTATTTAATATTTGTTTGGCTTTTAGTCTGATAAAACCACAATACTGTTATGTTGACTATTTCTGCTATTGTCGTTATTCAGTAATTAAAATCAAACAAACCTTAAATTTTGGTTATTGGCTTATTTAAAAAAAATCCATTTGTAGTTGGAAATATAACTGACTGACAAAGCGAATTGTGGTTCATCCGTCATATTAAATTTTGAATTTTTATTTTTTTTTATTTTCACATCCTGTTTCTCAAAAGTTAAGACGATTACAACTTATATTCATATTTTTTTCAAATGAGTCCAAAAAGCGACCACTTAAATATTAGCATGTGTTAAAGGAACACCTTGTATTGTTTTACGGTTTCATTTTAACCGTAACATAAAATAAGTAAGCTTAAACAATGTAATACAAGGTCAGCTAAAGGTGCATACAGACTACTTGTTGCTCGTTCTAGTACTTACATATAGTTGCAGGTTTGTTGGACGGAAATTTTAGCATTTTTTTCTACTTGTCTGACATTTAAGGTTATAGCGGGCGTGCATAATAGGCTTAGTGTACGAATCACCGATGATAGCTATTTCAGCGTTACAGCTAAGCCATCTATTACAGAAATTGCTTTTGGATCCATTAAGGGTAATAGTTCCGTTAAATTACTGGACAAAGTTTTTTTACATAATGTTTAAGAGTGGAGCCTAACAAGATTAAGGTCACTTGGGATTGATGATTATGAATACAAAATTTCTTTTGCCATTACTGAAATAAATTACGCAACATTACAGTTGTTTAAGTCTTTTTTTTTTCATTTAAATAAATTTATAAAGTTATAATAGGTACCACAATATACATTCTTTTACCGTTTTAATACCAATGTTAACAATTTCGTTGTTATAATTTTACACAGAATAAAAATGCAGATTGGGCCCACGAGCTAAGTGCCATTTTGCATAAAATACTGCTCTAATAACGCAAAAATACGTACCTCTACAGGCAATCTGTTGTAAAAGATAAACACATGCGGCATGTTCTCGGTTTAGGTCATGAAAACTGGAACACATTTTACTTTTAAAACATGTTTTACGTTTTAAATATTTACGTTGTTAGAAATTACGCAAAAACAAAATTATTGTTTAAGTTCTTATCATTTACTGTCTTATCCGAGTTCTTTGAGCAATAATAATAAAAAAACAACATTATAACAGGAGTTTTTGTATGTGTACATAAATATGGTAATGCGTATATCAAATTAAAAGAAATAAAAAAAGTATTTTATCTTATATTTTCATTCGAATTCTTTTATTTTTGTCTGTTCGCTATGAGTGTGACAGCAGCGCCAGACAAAATCTAAACGATTGCGGGCTGCAAAATTTTTTTATACATACATATAATAATAGGAAGAAACAAAAATCCTAATAAATATTATAAATATTATAAATATTATAAATATTATAAATATTATAAATATTATAAATAATGGTAAAAATACAAAATTAAAAATAACATTTACCTCTTAGATACCATTCAGCGAAATTAGTGGTCCCTCTTTAGACGCAAAGTAGGAGATTAAATTAACAAGGATACGAGCTTGCAAAGCTTTTATCATTTTAGAGTTATGTTAAATAATATTAACGAATCACAAATCATAAGTTCTTAAAAAACTGTTGTTAAGAAAGATGTGGTTTCTTAAGAAATTAATTCGTTAAAACCGTTTAAAGTACCTAATTCTACTTTGCAATAAAATATACCATAAAGTGCCGGTGTTGCAAATTTTAAATCAATACCACTGTTTTATTACAAGGGAGTCGTTTGTTAACCCCTTATAAAAAGTGTATAACTCGTATAATTTCATGTAAAAATATTTTAAATTTAGATCACATTATCACTAAAATGACTTGCACTTACTTTTTCTGATGGTGTTTTTAGTATTTACAACACAACAACTTCGGCATCTCATTTTTTTTTTATTTCGTAAAGCTAACAAAATAAATACTTGCTTACAATTTCAGTAATATTAGCCTATTTTAACGGCAAAAGTATCTACTACGAACGCATCAGTCGATTTAATTTCTTGCACCATGGCTTTACTCGTAGCGAATAAAAAAAAACTAGCTATAGTTGTATGGGAAAAAAAATGGGAATTATAATGAATTATTTTTTTTTAATTGGGAAGATGGTTTTTCGCTTGCGTTAAATTATTAAACAAATTTTACAAACTTATTCACATTCATGTGTCCACGGATGGACTTAACTATACTATTGTTTTTTTTAATTCTTATTATTTTGAAAAAAATACTTTGTATAAAAATTTTTGCTTGCTAAAAGCTATAATAAAAATATGCCTGTGATATACAAGATGTTTTAAAATTTCCAAAATGATATTTTTAAAAATAAAAAAATAAAAAAATGTATTTTTAAAAATGCTTACTTAAAAAGCATTAAAAGTAATTATAGAAAAATTCGAATTTTTTTCTATCGCTAATCGTTACCGGGAAAAATTAAGTGTAATTTAATAACAATGTTTTTTTTATAATTATTTTAATTTTTATAGGCATACAATATCAAGTAAAGGTAAAGTGTATGTTAGTAGTAACACAAAAAGCAACGATTTATTCAACAAAAAGTTAAAAGTTTTGTTACTACTACGCTATTTAAATGAGAAGTGTAAAGAAACATTCATAACCTTTTTTTTAGTTCCCAAAATAACATTTTCGTGATTTTGAACTTCTCAGTTTAATAGAGGGTAATTCTTATTAGCGCTTTTATTTAATTTTTTTTCGTGAAATAGTTTTTTTGTCATTTTTTTAAACTAACTTCAGTTTTCTTAAAAAACCATAACCAATAGCAAAAAATGTAATAAACACTTTTAATTATTTTTTTACGCTTTTTCATAAGGTAGTCTCAAAAATATGTTTCTTCGATTTTTTTATTTTTCAAAGTAATATGTTCGCGATTTTGAAATAGCCTGTATATCATACGGCGAATGTTATTATAGATAGCATTTAAGCAAAACTTTTTAAGAAAAATAACTTCTTTTGGAAATTAAAAAAAAACAGGTAAGAGTTAAGTCCATCCGTGAACACATTGTATTTTTACTAATACACATGCCTATGAACATATGCCCTTTGAGCAACGATTAGATATTCATTAAACTGGTCATCCAAGAAGCTATTCGGGCGCTGTACTTGGCTCTTGCAAATCAAATATTAATCGGCAGCGTAATACAACTCGTGTTCATTCCATAATTGATGTTATTTACTGTCAGAACAAGTTGTTAATAATTTTCTCTGTAAATATAATAAACACACAGCAAATTAATCTGCCCAGTATTTCTGTAGATAATATGTGGATTTAGTTTCCAATATTTCTTCAGCAAATATGCAGGGTAATGCAAATTTGAGATCCATCCTTGGCATATTTACAAATGAAAGGGTATATGCATATGGGTAAAATGGAACAAATTTGAATACTTTAAGACTTATACTCATTTAGAAAAAAATGTTTGGTGTTCTGATAAATGAGAACTTGTATAAACCAAAGTTTTAAAGGAGTATCTCTATAGTTTAAGCATAAAAATTACCAAGTCGATCTTAAAGGGAAGAAACAACGTACTTAAGCCAAAAACATTTTTTTTAAATTTTTACACTGACTTTTTATTTAAAAATGAAACTTTTAGTCTCTTGTATTTTCTACGTATTAACCTTTTTTAATAAAAATAAATTTAGGCCACATTAATTTCTTGTAAAAAGTACCCATTGACACCATGATATAATAAACAATATTTTTTCTTAAAATAAATAAGAAGTCGTGTAATATATGAAAAATCTTAATTTTTTTAATTTACCAAAATCAAAATTGTTTATTTTATTGTTTTGAATTTTAGTTTATGTTGTTAAGGGATACTTTTTAGAATAACCTAAAGTGACCTCATTTTTTTACTCGAAAACAAACCGAGATACGAAGAAAATTCAAGAGACTAAAAAGTTGCATTTTTAATTGTTTAGTTAGCAAAAAATATAAAAAACTTATAAAGAAGTCAGTGGCGAACTTTTTTATCAATAATTGTGTATATGGTGCCCGTTAACACGCCACTAATCCCAATTATCCTAATCTAGGTAGAGTTTTAAAAGTTCCTTATTACATTAGATAGGTGTACCAAATTTATTTTAAATCAGTTGGAAAGTTTTTGAGATATTTTAAAAATACCGACTTTTTTGAGAAACTTTAACGTCCTGCATCTCAGAAATAAAGCAAGTCTGGACATATATTTATAGGAACTTTTCTTCTTAAATGGACATAAAAATACCCTTTTAAGTTTTGTGCCGTAGTTAGAAAATACCCTGTATATTAAAAACTATTTTGCAAAATATCATTTTTATTCGAATATTTTCGGAAAGGTTACAAATCTTTAAATTGTTTTAGCGGAAAATTGTTAAGAATAAAAATGTGCAACCTTGCCCAATTTTAACTAGCCCTGTATATCTTTCCGTCTCCAAGATCCCAATGGTGCTACTCAGATTTATAACACCTTGTATATAAATCCATATATCTATAATACATTAAATTGGGAATAAATCGCAATATTTTTTTGTCAGAAAAATATTATTTTTGTCAAAGCTTAGAAGACCTTTTAAAGAAAATTTTAACTAAAAAAAGCAACATTTGCCTCCCTTTAGAAACATGATAAGCATTTTTACAATTTTTAAGTAACAACATGAATACATCCAGTTCCAGGAGACCCTCTGTACAGGGTGGCGCCTTTTCGTTGACCTTGAAGGGTATAGCGAAAACTAAAAGATATAGATAATTATATAATCTCAATTGAGATTTTTAAAACAAATGTATTGGTAAAAGTATACCATGGCAAACTTGATTTCTTTTAGAGATACAGAGTGTTGTTCAAATTTTGTCAATTTGGTCATGCATTTGTAACTCGCTTAATATTGAGATACAAAAAAAATGTAAATAGAAAAGTATTAGGGATTCTTACGTAAAATTCAATGGCTTAACCAATATTTTTGATTAGCACAAAGTTAGGTTTTTTTTGAAACACCTTGTATATTTTATTACCAATAGAAATGCCGTAAAAATACCACATTTAATATATCCATTTTTTAATAGTTTCGGAAATATGAGCATCTTTAGGATATTTTTTAACGAAACATCCTGTATATTATATTACCTTTGCAAAGTTATTAAAGAGGTTTAACAAAATACCACATTTGATATATTTGTCTCTTATAGTTTTGGAAATATGACCACATTCATCTAAGAACATAATAGATATTATACGCATTAGAGATTTGGGTGCTCATATTTCCGAAACTGTGAGGAGAAAATTGAACTCACCCATTATGTCTACTCGACAAATATCCCTTGATTACAGCAATAATTGCATAGTAGAAATCGAAAATTGCACTGTCATGTTTTTAATTGTTGAATTTGACAGTTTGGTATTTCATAAATTTTGCAAACATTTTTGTATAAAAATGTCTTTGTATCTTTAACAATTATTAGTTTTTAAGATTGGGTTTTGTTGTATTGTTAAATAAATTTTTTATAAAAATATTATTTCTTCATTTGATAGATTCACTTGGTTCGAGTAATTTTCTCCCTAAATTACACTCGTGCATCAAAATAATCAGATAATTTAGCTTTAAAGTGTATTGCCTTTTAAAAACTACTCTCGTTCATTCTTTCGGAGTCGGGCTCTTTTGGCAAAATATGAAAATGAACTATAGTAGTTTTTAGGCAATACGTTTTCAAGCAAAATTATCGATAATTTTGATGCACTTGTGTAATTACCCCGAAAATTATTTTAAATATGGTAAATTCTTAAAGGTCTTTAAAGTTCTAGTAAAATATAGAGAAGATTTTATTTTAAAATTGCCATTTTATTATCGAATTCCTGACGATAGTTATATTTCCGAAACTATGACAAATTAAATATATCAAATGTGGTATATTTTACGGCTTTTAGGGAGACTTTTCTATTGGTGATAATACACACAAAGTGTGCCATTAAAAAAAAAAACTTTGTGTCATAACTTTAAAAAAGAAAAGAAAAGAAGAAAATATAGGTACACCACTGAATTCTACGTAAAAATCCCTAACACTTTTAATATTTATTTACATATTTTTTTCCATATCTAATATTAAACTAGTTACAAGTGCCTGGCCAAAATCACAAAATTTGAAAAATACCCTGTATCTCCTAAGCCAATTAGGTTAGGCATGATTTACTTTTACCATTAAATTTGTTTTAAAATTGCAATCGAGAATGCGTCATCAGTTTTGTTTCATTCGTTTTAGTTTTCGCTAAGCCCTGCAAGGTCAACGAAAAAGCGCCACCCTGTATAAAGAAAAGGTGTATCTAGTTTAAAAAGTACAATTAAAAAGAAAGTGTATTAGTTATTTGGCAATTAAAAAATGGATATGTCATAAACAATTCTCTACACCATTTTTAAAACTTTATAATTTTCGAGCGCAGTAGCGGGCAAAATTTATTTTTGGCCATAAATTTTCTTTCAGCTACCGTGACCCCGAACCGACAACGGGCCGCATTTGTTTATCGCCTACAACAGATTGCATACAAAGATTCATATTTTTCGACTAATTGTGTCGTATTTTACACCAAAGTGGCGTTTAAGTGTTGTTTAACCTACTCGTTTTTAATCCATGAAAATTTTATTACTTTTTGTTTACAAATTTTTGCATAGTGTACCAGGCTATTTAAAGTAGGGCTGGCAACCGAAACCGGTTTTTCGGTTAACCGGTTTTCGGTTAACCGCGGTTTTAGCCAAAACCAAAAACCGGTTAACCGGTATTTGAAAACCGGTTTTTGAATATCGGTTAACCGGTTTTAAAAAAGCAGTTTTCAAATACCGGTTTTTCGGATAATCGGTTTTCGAATACCGGTTTTTTGGATAATCGGACCAAAATCGAAAAGCGGTTCTTCAAATATCAATTAATAGGTTTTTGGTTGATTGCGGTTTATATCTAAAAAAGAAAAACCGTTTATTTTGTAAAATCGGATAATTGGTTGACAGATTATACAGGGTGGTTCATTTAACCTTAGACAGGCAAATAATCAGAAAACGGCGCATTTTAGAAGAAAATGTTTCTAGTAAGAATTGTTTGAAATAAAGGAGCAAATTTAATGGTATTATGTTTTGAAAACCGTTTTCGGTTTTCGGTTTTAAAGACCGTTTTAAAGACCGATACACCAAAACCGATTTTGGTGTATCGGTTCTGAAAACCGTTTTCGGTTTTTCGGTTTTAAAACCGGTTTTTAATACCGGTTTTTAATACCGGTTTTTAATACCGGTTTTTAATACCGGTTTTTAATACCGGTTTTTAAATATTCGGTTAACCGGTTTTAACCAAAACCGGTTTTTTAAAAACGGTTAACCGGTTTTGTTTTTTTCCGATTTTTGCCACCCCTAATTTAAAGTTAGCTTTTGTTACTATTATTAGTTAACAATTATAGTAGGGAAGCACGATGCTCAACGAAAAGTTATTCGAGCGTTATAGGGACCTATTGAGTTGCAAAGCTTAGATGATAAAAAGAAAAAAATGTTATATAATGTATACTTTTTGTTGGTGGGGAAAGCGGCTATAGATTTTTAAATATGTATATCAAAAAAAAATAAAAATCAAACGGTCAAAGCAAAATAGCACCTATGTCAAAATGCATAAATCAATTTAAACAAAAAAAGCTCGTTTCTCCCTGTATAATCCCAACTTACGGACGGCCGTTTACGTATGGAAAGAAGCATTAGTATCACTTGCGTAGATAAGAGGGGAAGGAGGTAATTACCCCTTCCAGAAAGGTTGAAAAAAATTAAAGGGTTATTAAAAATGAGGTTGGGAAGTATGGTTTTAAAGTTAAGAGACATTTTTATTGTTTTTTTTTAGTAGTTTATGTCCAATATAATATGTTTAAAAATCAGTAAATATCTAATACTTAAACAATTTCGGACTTTGTCTTTATTTTATTATTCACACAACTTTTCGGGCAGTTCTTTTTCTGTCCGTTTTTAAGTGTAAACTGTTTACACTTTAACAGTTTAAAAGGTATAACTGATTTTTTTTGTTCCAACCTTAAAGGTCAATAACTGTAGAACGAAACACGATGGAACTTTTTTATGTATGAAGTATTAACATTATTTTAGGTTACTCTATTACCTATTATTTAATAACCCTATTATTTACAAACCTACTTTCCTGAACACCCAGTTTAATAATAAATACGTTTAGTAAAAATAATAATTGGTAATTATAATATTTTACAAATCAACTATCAAAATGTGTTACACTATTATTTTTGCATTAAGTAACAAAAAACCAACAAAACAATCTGCCATCTGCATTACAAATAATGCTTACTTCCAGGTAAATATTTTTAGAAAGCAAAAAAGTAGAAATATTTCAAACACTAAATTATTCAAAAAAATGCCAAAAAAATTAATTACCGGCACAACATTTGTAACACTGTTTATAAAACGTCTGTAGGCTATAAGAAGTTGAAGGTTAAATACAACAAAAACGTTTATTTCGCTTATTTTAAAAGAAAAAAACTTTTTCTTTATGAAGTTAATATTTAAATTTAAAAAGAAAATTTAATTTGCTTTTTAAGTTAAAGCATTCTTTTAAACGAATATTTATATTGCTTAATATACTGGCTTAATTTCATTTTTAAAAAGCTATAGGCTCAGAGTTAAAATATTGTTAAATTTTTAAAGAAAATGTTATTAAAGGATCCGTTGAAAAAGGATGACGTAATGGAATTTTTATTTTATTACGTTATGTATAATACTAATGATATTAACTATTTTAAATATAACCAAATTTGTTAAAACTTACTTAAAGATGCAGCAATTATAAAAGGGACATTTATATATATGTATATATATATATATATATATATATATATATATATATATATATATATATATATATTTTTCTAAGAAGTAGTTATATCTTTTTATAAAAAGTTTTTTTTTTTTGGAAGTGTATACGTCAGAGCTTCCTAAACTGTACGTAGCAAGGTCCTAGGGTGCCGTGAGAGAGTCGTTCCAGGGGTGTCGCGTATTCATGCAAGCAAGTTGAGGCATTTTACAAGAAAAATTTATAGAAATTCTAAAACCTTTCAAAAATCATGTTTACGCAGCACTTTTTATTCTAAGGTTAAAATGTTTACCTTACGTATTTTCCAGATAATCAGGATCAATATGACTGGGTTACGAATCTTTTCGAGTCGACTACATCATTTACACTTTTAATAGGAGAAAAACAACAGCTACTAGAATTTATTGTACAATGACTTTAGATTAAAACTTTAATAAAGCAAGGGCAAACAAACGATTAAAATTTTAAAGCTGAGTTGCTTAGGAATACCGTGCTATCAGCACTGCAGCAATACCTTCATTACCATTTGTGGCTTATGCTATACTCAAGAAAGCAAGCTGATCTTTTACACTTACACTTACACTTTTTTTTTGCAACCTGTTACTAGGCTGACAGTAAAACTGCGATCTAGGTACTTTTAACAGGTTGTATTAACTTCACTTGTATGTATGTAACTCTCTGAACTAACGCCATCTATATTTTACTGTTCATAGTACATCCAGAAACCAAAGTAGAGAACTTACCAAACTTAAATGTCTTATGACTGTTTTTAATGTTTAATACCACCACAAGCATAATTTTGGAATTTAAATAAGCCGTAGGTTTTAATCTTGCCCAAGCAAAAAAATAGCG
Source organism: Listronotus bonariensis (assembly GCA_014170235.1). Lineage (NCBI taxonomy): Eukaryota > Metazoa > Arthropoda > Insecta > Coleoptera > Curculionidae > Listronotus > Listronotus bonariensis. The sequence goes on from JACEGR010006176.1 coordinate 18,747, forward strand.
AGTTATTATTATTTTTTTACAACAAATAGAACTAAAAGTTAAAAATAATTTTTAAAATTATCCTAAAACGTTAATGAACAAGTTTATTATTATTTTAAAATGATTTTAAAAATATTTTTTAATTTTTTTGTTCGATGTGCTTTAAAAGACTGTTTTTTAGTTTTTTTAGTAGTAGGATTGACAGTTAAAAGAAGTCGTAGAAAAATTGTAATTTCGCAAGAGCGACTTATTACAAATAAGTTTAAAAATTCTCGGTATAACTGATACAATTACTTATAATCTTAGATACAGAAATAACGCAGTTGTCAATCTCAATACCAATAAATTATTTTTATAAGCTTGCCGCAGTAGGTAGTATCTAACGTAAAGTTTCCTTAATTAACCAACCAATTAAATAATTGCTGTATTGTCTAAATGATACTTGCGGTAATAACGGCGTCTTATAAATAACGCAGCAATATATTTCTACTTATTTACTTAAAACCACCATTTAAGCCGACTGTTAATTATTACTGGTGTGTATTTTTTTAATTTATTGCATTATTCATTCATGTATTATGTAACATTAAGTAGAAGAACGATCTTGCAATAGGATTTATGTGTAAAGAAAAAGTTATAAATTAGACATATGTAAGTAGAAAAAAGCATAATATTGCTTAAATTTTTTGTATCAACCACTTTTCGCTTAGGCAAGGCGAAAATTGAGACACGTATAGCGCGTGCGAGGTGACGCGATTAGAGAGACACGGCTTGAAAGTGCCAGACCCGCCACTTGGTTCACTGGTAAAAACCAAATAAGTATATTTTATTACAGAAAAAGTAGTAGACGCTTATAAATTATAACTATAAGTGCTGCTGATTTTAGTAATTACACAAAAAAGTAACTTCATCTAGTTTATATATTAACGACATTGACAAAAAAACTTTATTTCTCTAAAAACAAGCCGCGCGCGACACCAGCAACTGGGCCATTATTAGGCAAGCCGCAAATTGAGATGCGTCTAACGCGTGTGACGCGAGAAACTGTACCACTACCACAAAAATCAATGCTTTTTGAGTAGACGCATCTCACTCAATTTGCGCGGTAAAATTTCATTCATAAGTTACAAAAGTACGTGCTGTGCTTTACGTGCCTCAAATTGCGCCTTGTCTTACAAAAGCAACGCGAGCACGAGTACACGCGACTCGAGCTACGCCATGTCGCTAGTCAATTTGCGCTGTATAATTTGACTTTATTAAGTTATAAAAGTACGCGCTGTGCTGTGTCGCCTCGCACGCAACTTAGACGTCTAAATTTGCGCCTTGCCTTACTCTGCCATCAGAAAATAGAAAAGTAATACTGCGTAAGAAGTACGAACTAAGGATACACCCTGTACTGTATGCCGTTGATTTTAATTTAATTTTCTGTCAATATAAGTGTTTTTATTTTTACGCTCTTTTAAAAATGTAGACCTAAATGTCCTGTTAGCCAATGTGTAGGTTTAATATTTATGTCAAAGCTTTTTTGATCTGCTTTAATAATGTACTAGTAAAAAGGTTTATACTATAAACAAAATTACTATGTGCACAGAAAATTAATTAATATAATAGGACAGAAAACGTGCAAAAAAACTAATATAAACTCTAGTGTTTGGAAAGAGGTTAGGTTAAATGCAGTATATTTATATGTTTGATTTACAGTTTAAGTTAAAAACGAACACCAATATTCCTAAATAGTCAAACAAAATTATTCCTTAAAAAAATATTGCTAAATGTTTGCCTTAAAATGGTACGTTACGTTTTAAACATTTTTTTCTTGACTAGCTGGTTTAAATTAATGAAAGTTTAACCCAACGTGTTTAACCCAGAAACTTAAAAGTAATTCCCAGGAAAACAGCAATTTTGTTTTTGTTACATAGTTCACTCTAAGCTTAAGAAAACAAATTGAATTTAGTGAATTAAAACACAAAGAGCACATTAACTTACAATGCTGTTAAAAGATAATTTATATATTTTTGCTATTAATAGGAACTAAAATATTTGTTATAAAACCTTTTTTAAGATAAAATGTTATGCACCGACCGCAAAAAAATTGAACACATACCGCAACATACTAGGATTTGTTTTCCTTTCAACATGTGTAAAAAACTAATAACATTAACAAAAAACACCTTATTAATTTTTTATAACATTACTAGCGAATTTTTCTAAATTAAGTGTTTTTAAAATTTGCCCCATGTTTTTGAGGCCAGGGATATGAAATTGGGTAAATAATAGTTTATTTCTCGAAAACTAAGCAAGATACAATAAAAGTTATGGAGCTTAAAAATTTTTTTGTACTTACTTAATCTTAATAAAATATAAAACTTTTACAAAAGTCAGTGGCTTGGAACATTCTTTTCCTGAAGTTTTAGTTCTGTCGAGACGCCACTGGATTGGAAAAATTTAATAAAGAAGCCTTCTAAGTTAACAAATTAATTTCGGATATCAAAATGTTAAAAAAAGCAATTTTAAAAAAAAGCCTAACACCCTGCATCTAGAAAACAATACATTTTCGGACCCATGTTTATATGAAGTTTTATATATTTTTTGATGTAAAATGTGTACTTATTTTTTAAACAACATTCTGTACCACCCTGTATAATATAAAAGCTTTTATTAAGTATTGGATAAGGCTAATATTTTTATTCTACAGAGTGGTCCATTTAACCTGAAACAGGCAAACAATCGAAAAACGGCGCTTCTAGAAGAAAATGTTTAAAGTAAAAGTTGTTTGAAATAAAGTGGAAAATTTTATGGTACAATTTGAATATCAAATCATCAACTTTGACTTTTGAAATGGAAACCGGAATTTTTTCTTTAGAATCTTAATCTACGTTCAGTAACCATTTTTTTATTTTATGTTTAGAAATAACAACAATGATTACAATTTTATTTTTGTTAAAATGTATTTTGTAAAAATAATAAACATTATAAATATTTTGTTTAAATTTGAACTTGTCTCCTCATTTAGATTAATTTTACTTAAAACATTTCCTTCTAAAATGCGTTTTAAAATAATTTTCTTATTTTTTTACTTCTTTAAAAATGTGTTTATATGGCTTTATTTTTACGCAGCATAATAAAAACATGTTGATTAATGTTTAAAAATGCTTTTTAACAAAAATAAAATTGTAATTATTTGTGTTATTTTAAAAAATAGAGTTTATAAAAATGCGTTCTTAAAATTCATTTTTTTACATATTTTTAAAGTTAAAATGGAATTAAAAAAGTTTTATATGAAAGTTGTACATTTTTACGTTGAATAAAATTGTTAACAGAAAAAATTGGGTTCTCATTTAAAAAAACAAAGTTGATATAGACATTACCTTAAAATTGTGGTCAAGGTCACAAACTAGTAATACCAGTAAATTTGCCTCTTTATTTCAAACAACTTTTATTAAAAACAATTTCTTTTTAAAATGCGTCGTTTTCTGGTTATTCGCTTGTCTCAGGCTAACCTATAGCTGTTAATACACCACCCCTGTATAATAAATCTAAAACAAAGCCCTATAAGGCAGCAATTTTCTTTTCGTTACATATTTTACAGCTTCAAGCGCTAGAAAGCAAATTCAATTTACCGAATCAGAGCAGAAAGCCACACATTAACTGCAATACTGTTGAAAATCAATTTATTTGTGCTGTTTGTAAAAAGCAGTAAATTTACCCGTTTCCCGGAATCTACGAAGTGCGCTTATTCATCTATTAAATTTTCTCATGCGGCCACCGTATAAATTCAGATTACATATAACGAAGGCTGGCCGGCCGGTTCGGTTTGATATACCTCTGCCTCAAACTACCATTGTTCGTTTATTTTTTTTTATGCTCTTATAAATATTTTGGCATGTACTGCACCAAAATATAAAAAAACAGCGTGGAATTTAATTAAGTTTATAAAGTACGTTGTATTCATCATTTCAGCAGTGTATGTGCCAATTTTATAATATTAAATCCGCAATTTTTTTAACGTTTTTTTTTTTAATAGGTAATCTCTAAAATTATGGTTAGTAAAATTATTTAAAGCTTATAAATTTATGAGCTTTAAATAATTATACTTTAAACTAACTGACCTGTGCCTACTTCGTTGGGCGGTAATTATAAAGGGTAATTCAAAAATTGTTTACGAAACTTAAGGAGGTGATTCTACCTGACCAAATAAGGGTAGAGATTCATATAATTTTTTTTTAATGTCATTCGTTTTCGAGTTACAAGCCGTCAAAGTTCAATTTTTATTTTGGTTTTTTCGCCATATTGCATTTATTTTTTAACCAATCCAGTTGATATTTGGCACACAAATCGAGCTTTGTGGATCCCAAAATTTTAAGACAAAAGTACTTTTTAAAATACCGCTAGGGGTAAAGTGCCCCCTTACGGGCGATTCTACAACAGAAAATAAGAAAAATACTTAATATAAACATATATCCTAAACGTTATAGTTTTGGAACTACGGTGTGTTAAATATTTTAAAAAAACTAACCAGGACTTGGTTAGGTTTGTCGGTTGCGTTACTGGACACCCTGTATGTATGTAGGTAATTTGATTGAAATTGATGAAAACTTTGATGTGCCTAAACGGTGAGGTATATCAACTTTAATAAACAGTACCTTATAATTTAAGTTGTTAATTGTCTATAAAATGGCGTCCCCAGCTTTGCGATATCTGTCAAAATAAAAAAGTTATGATGTAAATAAATTTTAAGTTTTTAAAATGGGGTAAAATAATTAAAAACAGTTTTAAACTGCAATATAAAATTTAAGGGGCTTACAAATTCCGTTTTTAATTATTTAAGCACATTATATTAATTTTATCAAAAATATTATTTTTTTATTACATACAAAATGCTGGTTTGTCTGGATTTAAAATAGGATTTTATGAAAAACGGTCCAAAATATCAATTCAAAAAAGGTATACCATTTTTTTATATAAATGACGAAGGAATGAAACAATTAAAGCAAAATGTCAAATTCAGTCACCAGTAATTAAAATGCTTACATTAAATGAAAAGAAAATCATCGCACCTTGTATAATTCCGTTAAATTTAAAAAAAATCGTCGCACCCTGCGTAATTCCGTCTTACTAAACAACCGTTTACCTATAGCTGTTTTTACAGGTTGAAAGATTTCTTGCATGTAAGTTTTCTTGCTGCATATTTTCGAACTGCACACGCGCACTTTGCAGCAATTTTTAAACAGAGAAAAATGCGCGTGCGCAGATCGAAAAATTGCAGCAAGAAAAATTGCATGCAAGAAAAAATTTTAAACTGTAAAAACAACTTATGGAAAGAAGCATTAATATTAAGTTATTTAGTAGCCCAAATATCATTGGTACTGTGGCAAAAGTTATAATTGAAATAGGGTAATAGGTTTTTTTTTATAATAAAATAATGGTAGGGAGCCCACGATGCTAAATGGGGATTTACTCAAGCGTCATAGAGACCTATTGGGTTGCAAAGCTTAAATTATAAGAAGAAAAAATGTTATATATTGTATACCTTTTCATTGGTGGGGGAAGTGGCTATGGACTTTTAAATATGTCAAAAAATACTAATATTATTTCGGCTTATGGAAATCGGTTGGGTTGTATCGTATTATATATTTTTTGTTGTCCCTGAAAACCTTTCTTTAAAATAAAAAAATAACTACGCTCAAAAATGTTAATCTGACGTTTTTCTTTGTAGCCCTCTGTTTCCTTTGTGTCACTCTCAAATTGTGAGATTAGTGGAATATACACTGTTTGGCATGTAATTAACTTACCCTATCTTAATCTGACGCATTTGACAATTTCTAATAAATATATTTTTGTTTTTTATGATCGGCTCTGTATACGTGGCTTATATTTGATGGAGGTACTTGACCGGGTACAAGGTATCCTCCGGCATATTATTCTACCGCGCTGTAGTAAATCCCGAAATCCCCTCGTAGGCTTCACTACCATAAATGGAAATATTTCTTTACTGTCGTCGTAAATATTTACAAAAGAAAAATCCCCTTCTTCGACAAAAAATAAAAGGCCTTTTTGTAGGTTTGAAACGAACCGCGATACATTTTTTTTATGTAATGTACTAACATTATTTTGGCTCACTCTATCACCCCTATTATTTCTGAGCTCACTTTTCAGACACCCTGTATTTCACCGCAAGTAAATATTTTTTGCAAACGATTATTTTAACCCAAAACCAATTTCTCTTAGTAAGTACATTACGCTTATATAAACATTAACGTGCTAAAACTTTCCAACACAAATATTCCGGGCCCTTTACTACTTTCAAAATAACAATTGGGACTGGGGAAGACCGGCTGTTGTAAGTGCTACTTTCTCTACCCTTAGTAATAACTTGTCTTAAGGGGGTTGTATAGCAAGAATGGATATATTCTTCCGTTTACATTTACGCTGCAAAATGGATATTTTTAGTTAACTTTATTCTAAGCGTAAAAAATATTTATTGCTTTCAAAACAACAAAACAACTTATACAAAATGAATTACAAAAAATAAATAGTTTTAAATACAGGGTGAGTTTTGTTAGATGTTTAGTAGAGGGATCTCAGAAACCGCTGCGGCTATAGAGATCGTTAAATGGGGAAATAATTATAGAGCTTAGTTTAAATCACTTTTTGTTTAGTCCAAAAAGATGGCTTACTAAATATTTACGTTTTTCCCAAAATTTTAATCCTCTGCCAGTTAATATTCGGAACAGAAATAGAGTGTTTATAAAAAAAATGTTGATAATTATCATTTATATAGAAAGGTAAAATCCGATATATTGGCCATTTTTTAAAATGTCTTTTTATAAACTTTTTACTATAATATAATATAGTTTGGACACACAACTAGTAATAATTGTAAATTTGTTTTTATTCTTATTTAGCCCTAAACAGTTAAACTAGATTTATTGACATTGACTCTTCTTTTAATCGTAGTACTATAAATGTTTTATATCTATTAATTAAAAAGCATACATAATTATAGGTTTTTAAAAATTGGACACATTAAGTTTTAGAAACTAAAAATTGTTAAAATTTTTATTTTTTGATATTTTTTAAAACGTTTAATGAGACAATAATAGTGGTTTAAATGTGTTAAACAAAAAAAAATATATATACTCAAATAATTTAAATAAACAACAAAAACTAGAAATTAACAAGTGGGATTTAATTTAACTACAAAATTTACTAGTTATGATTAAAATAGTGCTTTAAAATAATTTAAGTAAAAAAAAACATTAATATTCAAAGATTATCGAAATTTTAACTATTATTGCCTATATCTTTATTATAACTTTTAAAACTAAATATGTTGCCTTTTGGACACAAGGTGTATACGGTATAATTGGGAGTTAAAATATTTATTGAAAAGGCTGTGTGTGTGTGTCTTATTTAAAGTACATCTTAATATAATATACTTTTGTGCAAAAAACCTTTTAGGTTTTCTTTAATAACGGAATGATTCGTAAATTATAAACACATTTTATAAAGGGTGTCCGTGAACTGTGGTGACACATTGCTATGGCACAATCCTCTTATTAAAATTTAAAAAGAAGTTTTTTTTTCTCTTAAACATAAGAGGAGACAAAAAAAATTAAAAACATAAATGTTGGATTCTAATTTGCCCAATCGAAAGTAAACATAAAGACTTTATACATATTTTTATCATCCATGAAAAACATTGACAAAATACAACAAAATTCGGTAAAGGATATTTAAAATATTTAAAGTTTTTTTACAACAACTGTATCCTAAAAACTAAGAATTTGCAAACAAATCTTTTATTCCCATTTTAATGAGAGGATTCTAACATGGCAGTTTAGCACTACAGTTTAGAAAATACCCTGTATATATAATTTATATTTATAATGTAGCTTAATTCGGCTAAAAGCTCATTTTAAGATTGCCTAATTTAAGATGTTTAATTAGCCTTTGTTTTAAGGCAAAATACCTTCTAACTAGCTCAATGTCAGTCGGGGCATGTGGGTCGTGGATTGAGTAACCTAAACACTCCTTTAACTTTTGTATCAGTATCAGAAATTATTAAATAGATAATTTGTTAGCCCTCCTATTATAGTTTACCACAAAAAGGTACTTATATATGGGCGCCACCTAAAGCTATAGATAGTGTTGGTAAACTACAGAAGGATAGTTCCTCTAGGTAAACTAAAACAAAACAAACAGATTCCAACACAAAATAAAAAAGACAACGTATAAAATATGTGTGTTCTTTATTTAAGAATCTTGGTTTTAAAGAATGAGTATTAGTCAGTAAAAGAAACATAAGAGACTCTAGCGCTTAACGTTTGCAAACATTATTACACCGCTTTAACAAAATTTACCAGTTTAAATTAAAAAATTAAGTATCTAAATTTATGTAGTTTACTATTTTGTTTAAGGTGCAATATGTTATTTTAGACAGATCCATGAAACGGTGTACTTTAAAAGGTTTTATATGTGTAATCAACTTATCTGAAATCCTCTATAAAAGGTCCACTGGATGTTGGTGTGGGATTCTCACTGGTTACAGGCTGGGGCCTATAACTCGGGATTCAGATAAGTGGCATTCACTGGTAGATCATAAAGAGGGGTTAGCTCGTACGGTAGGTTATGTCATGCCTCACAATAAGCAGGCCCTTAAATCTGGCTTCCCTTCCAAGTGTTACGAAGGAAGCGAAAGGGATAGATGGAAAAATAGAAGAAAGTTGAAGAGGAAAGAAAAACTGAAGAATGAAATGAAACCGGGCTTATCTAAAACAAGATCAAATTATTAAAACAAATTCAAAGACAACGTGTTTTTGAGGTTAGTTTTCGACATTACAAGAAAAAGGTGAATTATGCAAAAATACTAACGCAAAAATATAAGTATAGAAAAAGACATACCTTTTAGGCTAAAGATGGACAAGGATTCGTGATTTTTAACAGAGATAATTCAAAATTAATATCAAATCACAAAATTGCCTTCTAATTCGTAGCTCGGTTCGACAGAAAGTGTCATTCGAAATCTCTAAATGTCCGACCAAAAATTTGACACTTTCTCGAACCACTTGGGCGAATTTCGGCGAGTTGACTCTGAGACGTACTCGAAATCTGACGGTTACCACAGGCCAAAGATTTAAAGATACATGTGAAATATCGCTGCTTCCATCAAAACCATGGACTCGAGAAAGGTTCATATACCACAAAAATATTAACTGGTCACAAAAATCTCATTTGTAAAGGTTAACACTAACGGCTAGCGAAGCCTCCAGTAAGTATATGCTCGAAGAAAAAAACCAGGGTACAGCGTCCTCTAATGAAACGTATTTCAGGCTCACAGGAGGTTCTAGGCCACAGGAACATTTTAGCTTAGTTTGCGATAATTAAGTCACTGCGCACTAGACGGCGCTAGGGGTACCAAATAAAACAAAATAATACGCTAGGAAAGCTGTTGTAATAAAATTCGCAAACTGCACTGTTACATATTTTTACCAAAATAATATTTGAAAAAAATTGTTGACCAAGTAGTCTGGAACTTTCTACAAAAACTTAATTTGATAGTTTTGCTGTTTCTAAAACATTTATCTATTATTCGTAATACTGTAATAAAGCCATTTTTGAAAGTAATAAAAAAACGTTTCAAAATAAAAAATATTTACAATATATATGTATGTATGTATAAATTGCTTGTGCTCACTCTCAGTAACTTTTACCAAATTATAGGATTTGTAACTTTGTAAAACATTTTAACAAAAGCTAAGCTAGACTAAGGTAAATAAATATATTTATCCAAAAGTAATGAAAGTTACAGAGAAAACAATACTTTTTCATGACCTAGGATTTAAAAGCTTTAAAACGGCGAATTAACTAACAAAAAGTTAGGTAATCCGATGTTGTTTACTCTTTATTTTCAATTAGTGAAAGCATAAAAGGGTGTAACGTATCTTACAGTTACTTTAGTCTCTTCTTAAACTTAAATTTAAAAGTTTTAAAGTATAATAATATACAGGGTGTCCAAGAGTATGTGGTCATTTTCTCGGATTCACATAAAATACATGAAAATAATGTGACAAGTTCCAATTATTTTTTTCTAAAGCCCGTCCTTACTGATAGATGTGACATTAAAGGACGCCGCTGAAAATTGGCTTTCTTAAATAATTTTTATAGTACTTGGTATACTAAAATATTTTTTAATATAATAAATGCAAGTTGAAATTTCCTAAAAATGGCATCTTTGTAAAATATTTGCCCTCATTAATTCTCCCGGGGCTGACTAACCCTTACACATTAGTGATAATTATTGTTACACCCTATATAACAAAGAAATGAAAATAGTATTTTTGGATAACCCTTAGCTAAAGAAAAGGTTCTCCTGTTTGATGTCGAATAGAGAAGCATTTTCGACGAAAACAAGTTTTTTTTTTAGTAAAAACATAATGGTATTCTATTGCAAATGGTACTTAAATCGATTTTTTCTAATTTTTTAGGACACTAAAACATAATGTTGCAGAATTGTGAAGGGTTCCATAATCTTCAATAATTAGATTAGATAATGCATAAAATAAAAGAGAGCCTATGTCAAACCGACAAAATAAATTATTAAATACAACATTAACAAAAAATGTTTTTCTCGAAAACGCCTTACTTTATCGATATCGAAGAGGAGTACCTTTTTTAGCTAATGCTTTAGTCTATTCAAAAATGTTATTCCAATGCTTTTATTATACAGGGTGTAAATATAATAAGGACTATTGAGTAAGGATTAGTCCACCCCTAGCCACGTAACGAATGGAAATGTTTTACAAGGACGCCATTTAAAAAATTTTAACTGGTTTTTATCATATTAAAAAATAATTTTATCACACTAAGTACTATAAAAGTTATTCAAGAAAAACCGATTTCCAGGGATGTCCTTTAAGGGCACATATCTTTGTTAGGAGGGAACTTAGGAAACAAAAATTATAAAAACTTGTCACATTATTTTCATGTGTTCTATATGAATTTAAAAGATTGCCCACATATTGCTGGACATCCTGTATATGTTTTTTATATAAAAAAATGTAAAAATTGACTACATGGTAATTAAAAGTATTATTTGGCAATAAAAATTGCTACATACAAGGTTTCGGAAAAAAATACGGCAACAAAGCTTTGGAATATTTACAATAATAACTAAAGTTAATAAAAAAGTAAGCTTTACTGCAACTATTATTTTGTAAATAACGTATGGGTTCATTCACGTTTTTTTCAGTAACCTTTTATGAAGCAAATTTTCATTGTCAAATAATACTTTTACATCCCATGCAGGAAATTTTTAAAGATTAATAATTTTATTATTTTTATAATTACCATAGATAATCTTATATTTTTTTTAAAGAGAAAATATATTTTTATAATGTTAACTTATATTTTTAGAAATATTTTTAGCCCAAATTATTCCCTGACCAGGATGGATTGCCAATGGTAACAACTTGGGCAAAATAAACATAATAATAAAAGAATGAAAAATCGGATTTGTACGCTTTGTCACCAGTCATCACCCGTTGTCACTGAAGGTAGACGCGCGTGCGCCAAACGGACTAATGGGCAGAATTATCAACGGTATCTGGCTTTTCCGTTCAGAGCATGGTGAAAAACGGTAAGCCAAAAGCTTTGTTCATTTGCGCATTACAAAATGAGTTATGAAAATACTTAATTTTGAGTAACAGTTCTGTGTTCGCGAGGCATAATGCGATCAGTTTGTTACCGTTTCATTACCGGATTATTTGTTTTGGTCACTTTTTATGCAGGTTAATATACCCAACTGTTTTTTTACATTTTGCGATTATAAGCGAATATAAACATGAAAATTTGATTAAAAAATATAGACAATATTAGCGGGTATATAATTATTTTTCCATTTATTGTTGTTTAAATTTATTTACAGCCCTCATAAAAAATAATTGTTATTTTTATGAGAGCTGTAAATTTAATCTACATATATTTCAATACATATATGATAAAAACAAGAGGTGGCTGGGAATCTATTGCTCTCGCCGAGAGACCTTATGAGGCTCTCTACAGCATAATGGCTTACTTTTTTGTTTAGATTTAATCATGTTTTTATTGGTATAAAATCTACTTTGACCATAAAAAAACACTAACCAAAAAGCTAGGTTAGAAAGCATCCTCAGCTGAAGAAAGTCGTTCGCTGGAAATAAAAATTCCGAACCAATAACAATATTACAAGATTAGCGGGTATATAATTATTTTCCCATTTATTGTTGTTTAAATTTATTTACAGCCCTCATAAAAATAATTGTTATTTTTATGAGAGCTGTAAATTTAATCTATATTTCAATACATATATGATAAAAACAAGAGGTGGCTGGGAATCTATTGCTCTCGCCGAGAGACCTTATGAGGCTCTCTACAGCATAATGGCTTACTTTTTTGTTTAGATTTAATCATGTTTTTATTGGTATAAAATCTACTTTGACCATAAAAAACACTAACCAAAAAGCTAGGTTAGAAAGCATCCTCAGCTGAAGAAAGTCGTTCGCTGGAAATAAAAATTCCGAACCAATAACAATATTACAAGATTAGCGGGTATATAATTATTTTCCCATTTGTTGTTGTTTAAATTTATTTACAGCCCTCATAAAAAATAATTGTTATTTTTATGAGAGCTGTAAATTTAATCTATATTTCAATACATATATGATAAAAACAAGAGGTGGCTGGGAATCTATTGCTCTCGCCGAGAGACCTTATGAGGCTCTCTACAGCATAATGGCTTACTTTTTTGTTTAGATTTAATCATGTTTTTATTGGTATAAAATCTACTTTGACCATAAAAAACACTAACCAAAAGCTAGGTTAGAAAGCATCCTCAGCTGAAGAAAGTCGTTCGCTGGAAATAAAAATTTCGAACCAATAACAATATTACAAGATTAGCGGGTGTATAATTATTTTCCCATTTGTTGTTGTTTAAATTTATTTACAGCCCTCATAAAAATAATTGTTATTTTTATGAGAGCTGTAAATTTAATCTATATTTCAATACATATATGATAAAAACAAGAGGTGGCTGGGAATCTATTGCTCTCGCCGAGAGACCTTATGAGGCTCTCTACAGCATAATGGCTTACTTTTTTGTTTAGATTTAATCATGTTTTTATTGGTATAAAATCTACTTTGACCATAAAAAACACTAACCAAAAAGCTAGGTTAGAAAGCATCCTCAGCTGAAGAAAGTCGTTTGCTGGAAATAAAAATTCCGAACCAATAAATAACTGGATATGCGTTTTAAACAATTGCAAACCAGTTCGGTTCTAGTTCAAAATCACTTTATTACTTAACCCGCGGACAAAGTTTGGGCATGGCTTTTAAATATATGCATGCTAGTAAACGCGCCTTTGTGTTTACTGCGCGAGATCGTAAAGACACAAAATATGCTACTAGCGAGTGAATATCTAAATTGGGTTATCTAAAAATTGATGTTTTAAAACTTTTTTATACTTTTTGTCTTACCTAAAATACTTCTTTATATTTTTAATGCTTCTCACGTAATAACTGTAACCTGCTATTATCTTTGGCTTCTTATAGAAACTTGATGTGTTGTACCTTATACAGTGCTTGTCTAAATTCAGGACTCCTCCTACCTTTTGAATTGTTTGGTATTTTAATAAAAAATTTAGGGACTATAATAAGACAACATAAACCAAATTGTAGGAAATGACAGATAAAAATGTCAAACTGTGAGCTAGCTCCCTTTTGAAATAGAGATTTAAATAGAAAGGAGGGTCTATCATTTTAAAGCTCAATTAAGTACTTTAGAACCCCAAATTATAAAGTCAATTTCTGAAACTAATGTGGTATTTTCTTAAAGCTCTTTAAGGAACTATTTAATTGGTATATTGGTAATAATATACAGGGTAGGACCAAAAGTATACACTTGACGCACCCTGTATATTATATCGCCATTCAAAAGATATCTAAAAGACCTTTAAGAATTACCACATTATGTTTTCCTAACTTTATTAGTTTAAGAAATATAGCCATCCAAATAAAGTATTTAAGTAATTTTCAAAGTACTGCCATGTTGTGGTAGGTAAAGAAATTTACTTTATATTCTGGGGCTATAAAGTACTCGCCAGTGGCTTTAAAACGATGTACCACAAGAGGGGGTCCTGACTTTAGACCAGCACTGTATTTTGGATCCCTAAAATAACCATTGTATACGTTATTAAAAATATTTCGATTAATAAAACTTAAAAGTAGTTTATTAAAGGTAAAAATAAATTAATAACTCTTTCGGTTGAGTTACCTTTGCGTTAGACTCTAGACAATTAACTTTCAACATTCTTCAATTAAAGCTTTTAAACGAAAAACTTTTAATTGACTTACACAAAGGCAAACCAAAATTAATTATTTTGTTTTTACTTCTTTCATTTTATTTCTTAGCTAACATATATACAGCATGTCCACTGATGGATTTTACAATAGGACAAATAAACCAAAAATTTAAATTCAACGTTGAAAAAAATTGTTTTGTTTTGGACAGGGGCAACAAAAACTACAAAAATGCGAAAATATTAAATATCAAACTATCAAATTAAAAAGAATTCAATATCTAAAATTTCACAAAAATAATTTTTTTAATATCATATTTTGTTTATTTGGGTTTTAAACTTTTACGAAATTTACCCGGTTTTACATTTTTGTATTTAAATATATTTGTCAAACTTTGACATTTGAAGGGTATGCCGGAGGGGGATGGGGAGTAGGCAACAGTCTAGTCTAAAGTTGGATTTCCATATGAAATTGTTCTTTATACCCATACGCATAAGTCCCTACCGGTTAACGCAAATCTCTTAAAATTTTGTGGAGATGTCAAATTTTATATCCGCGTAACAACGTTTCATGTTCCCTGGCAAAAACTCTTCTATATTTTATTAGAGTAGGCCACTGTCCTAGTCAAGTAAAAAGCAGGGGCTCAATAAAAGGAAAGGCTGTGGGAGGCTTAGCCCTTAGACGACGATTAGCCCCGCCAAGAAGGCAATTAGCCCTCACAAAATGAATACCCTTAAATTATGTAAACTGTATAAAAACCTCTCTCTAACCACGTCATAAAAAAACCTTTGACACAATAAACGTAAAACAAGGTCGTAAGGGACTTGCTTTCGTGTAAAAACGTTGTAAGTGACATGTATATAATAAGTTGTTTTTTAAGGTTTTTAAAAAATACACTATACTAAATTAAAGTAGAGGGACCTATTAATAATAATATTAAGGGCTTAAATCTTTACAATATTTTGGTTTTGTCATCCTAAACAATATTTTCGATATATTTTTCAAAAAAAAAAAGTCGATTTTTTGGCCGAGTCTACTGTTTATAGTGTTCCATATTTGGGGTACCTATTCCATATATGACTATCATGATTTTTTAGTTTTTTTTTAATCCTACTTAAAATTAATCAATGAAACTTAACGTTTTTACAAAATAAAGGACAAATGAATGATTGTTATTAATTACTACAAACAGTTTTTTATTTATAATTTTTATGTAAATTAGGTATTAAAAACAAAATGGTATTCCATATTAGGTCACTTTCCTCTTCTTTCTTTTTTAACAAAATTTATATTTATTGAGATACATATCCCGTACACCACTGAAAAAAATTAGTTTACTTTACTGTAATTTAAATTGACCTAAATGAAAAATACTTTTTAAAATTAAATTTAGATTTAAGAAAAAAGAATAAAAAATTATAATAATAGAAGTGAAATTAACTTTCATAAATTCCCTTCTCGTCCTCCGTTTAATCGACAGTAATGAAAAAAGCGGCGCCACTCAGACGAGACGGCGGCGGGCGTTTCGACGCGTCTCTTTTCCACTTTCAGGAAAAACAAATCTGTGGCCATGATGACGCATCAAGGGGATGCTGTCAACATAGAAATCAAAAGAGTTTTGAAGCTTGCTTTAATTATATTGTAATTATTCTAATATAGGGGTTTTTGTTTACCTATGGGTAGGATGACAAGGGCACTATAGAGTTCATATTTAATTAACAAAAAGTATACAGGGTGTTACAGACTGTTGTTAAAAAAAGAAGGGTAGCTTTTATTATTAAAAACATAATAATAAGTTGACATAAATATGGGTCTGCAAATTTTTCGTTCTCAAAAAGCAAGGTGTTAAACTTGTAAAAAAATAGTTTTTGTTTTTCTAATATCTTAAATACTTTAACCGAAGTTAGGTTTAATTTGGCGATGTAATTTATGGCATTTATATAATATAATATATCACTCACCTAATTACATTTAATGAGTTCAGTGGCGTCTCCACCGGCAACTGAAGGAATATTTAAATTATCTTAGACATTTTTCCTGACTTTCTTCTCTGGTGTTTTGCATATGTTTTGTATTTATAATTTTACTTGTATCATTTAGAGTTAATCTCTGTAGAGTACCAAATAAATAAATAAACAAAAAAAAGGTACGTCACCGACTGTGTAAATGTGTGTAAAATTTTTGTGTTGTTTAAAAGTAGAAAAATAACAATACAACTTTTATGTCCCTATTTTTTATATATCTTGTGTCAGTTTTTAAAAATTTGAGACCCCGTCTATTGAGAAAGTAAATTTCTTATTTTTTTTTTTGATTGTCTATTTGACTAAACACTTTTAATACAAGAATTAAGAAAATATATTACTTATTAATTTCGTTTATAGGCGCTAAAGAGTAAACGTATTTAGGTTTCAAATTTCTAAAAATATTTTGTTTTCATCCCTCCCAAGTCCATTCCGCATTTAAAAATTCCAAGAAAAAATGCACAACTTCCTTTTGACGCTTCCTGTATATTTTAAGAATAATCCTGCCAACGTAAATTATTGTTATTACAAAGAAAAACGTCCCATATCTTTTTTTATAACGGTACACTAATAGTCCAAAAGCCAGTTTATGCCAGACCGTCAGTATTTTACCAAAGTTTAGATTTTGTCCAATGACTCTCCTATACCCATCTTATATGAGATGGGGCTTTACTAATCCAGCGACGGTAGCTATGGCGTCACTCAGGTAAGACAGGTACAAAATTTGATCTAGTTCGGCAGTAATTTCCAAAGCTGCCAATTGCACACATTAAAGAGTATATTTAATGCGACCATAAAAAAATATTGGCAGGCGATTTAGCTCGTTGTAATTTCGTGGCAGAAGTTATTTTTTTATTGTTAAAAAGTCTACCACGAAATTACAACCAGCTAAATCGTCTACCAAGATTTTTTGTCGCAATAAATATACTCCTTAATGTGTTTAAATGCATGCTTTGGTAAATTACTGCTGAACTTGGTCAAATTTAAGTAGGTACCTGTCTTACCTGAGTGACGTCATAGCTACTCTCTTAGTAAAGCTTTAGGGTAGGTATAGGAGAGTTATTGAGTCAAGATATGGGCTTTGGTAAAAAACTGACAGTCTGCCATTTACTGGCTTCTAGACTATAAACAATAGTTACAAAATATTATCTGGTAAATTTGGATATTTGTGTCATACTGGCAAGAGAATTTTTTTAAATATTACACACAGCTGCATATGTTTTCATAAATATTCTTTTTATTGTCCTAAATGGATAATAAAAAATAAAAACTCCTAAAATACTTCTCAATAGTGTTTCTTGGTCACTTTTGATTAATTTTTTTAACGCAAATCTTTACAATAGTTTTGGAAACATGGCTGACGTGTTTTATTAATTAATATTGTGGTTTTTTAAAAACACCCTGTACAAAACAACATAAATAGTTTTGTGAAAATTTGTTTTCTTACCACAAAAACTTTTTAGGAGAAGTTTATCGTAAAGTTATTAATTAAAAATTTTCGCATTTCCTAAGAACTTCCAAACGAACGCTCTATTGCCCTGACCATAATTTTTAAGACAATTATTTACTTTTTTAAGAAATATTTAAAGATTTAGACATTGTGTTTTTAAAATTCGCAAGTGTTTGCGGCTTTATTTATGACAGAAAGTCTGTTTTAATTTTATTAAAAGTATAACGCAGATAGTGGAACCGTTATACATACAAATGAAGTTCAGAAAATAGGAAAACGTGAAACATTCCCCAAGTAATGGTTTTTAAATTAAACCATAAGTCATTCCGTTCGTAATTCTCTTTCGCTTTTTTGCAGGGGCTAAAAAACAAAATATTTCACTATTGGTTCAAATTTATGGGATCATTAGTCTCAATTCTAGTAATTAAAAATTCGGTACAGTGTGACAAGTAAATTTGTATAATGAATTAATGCATTCGTTTTACAATTCGGCATTATATTAGTATAAAGTATGTCCACGATGGGCTTAACAATAGCAGAAATTCAACAATAATGGTTGAAAATGTTTGACACAATTAAATACAATTAAAAATATTTTACAAACCGTGGCATTGATTATATACATTATATTAAAACCAAGTAGGTTACGTAAACAAGGTATACCTAAAACATTTAAAAAATATGATATTTAAATAAAATGTTTGTTGATTTTATGTAATATTTTAGATATTGGATTTTTATTCGATTTTAAAAAACTTTTTATTTGTCTCTTTGTTCGAATAATGTTATTTCAGTTTCCTCGGTTTATTTTTACATTTTGTACTTTTTGTACAAGGTAAAACATATTTCCTAACGTAAATTTTGTTGTTTTTGTGTCTGAAATTTGATACACACTCTTAATTTTAATAACAATGTAATATAATATATTCTTTATGATTGTAAATTCAAGATGGCCGCCGATACAAAATGGCGTTTTACATATTACTCTCCTACAACCTTAATATGGGTATCAAATAAATAAGTATTTTTTTCCACAACTACCCTTATATGAGTATCAAAGAAAGGGCCTAATTTGTAGAATAGAGCTCACTATAAATAAATTAAAATCCAAGATGGCCGCCGCCACAGAATAGATGATTACATATTTTGCCACTACTACCTCAATATGGGTATCAAATTAAAGGTCTTGATTTGTAGAATAAAGAACACTATAAAAAATCCAAGATGGCCGCCGCAAGTAAAGGCTGATTACATATTTTTTCCACAACTATCTCAACATGGGTATTAAATACAAGGACTTGATTGTTAGAATATAGCCCACTATGAAAACAGTTATTATCCAAGATGGCCGCTGCCACAAAATGTCGAATTACATATTTTCCACAACAATCGTTGGTTAGTTATAGTAAGGGATTAAATAAACACAATAAAATGAGAATTATCAAATAGGAACAACTAAAAACTTAAAATCAAATTATTTTAAAAAATATATGGTAAACAGTTTTATTGTAGGTAACAGATCGCACCAATCTTCTCCGTTGGGCGTAGCGTGTGCCCAACAATTTTATTATTTGTCTGATCAATACTCCAGATTGATGAGAAGATTGGTGCGATCTGTTAGCTAGGGCTTACAGGATTATTTTTTAGCTTTAAGTACAGTAAAACCGTTTAACATGTTCTTTTGTTATATATAATTTATTTAAAAAAAACAAAAGCTTGTCATAAATAACTTTTTAAAAATTAAAAGTTTTGGACAATTTGAGCTATTGTAAAGTCCATCCGTGGACATACTATAGATATAGATTGATATCGATATCGATTACAAAAATTACGGCTATAATTCTACGTACACACTGCGTATGGTACAGGTTTTTATTTTTTTTTCAAATGTCCTTAATTTTTAAGTTTTAACCCGTCAAAGTTAAATTTTTAAATGCTTGTTTTTAGCAAAATCCAATATGTCTCATATTTGGAGAAAAGACTAAGTTGACTGCGGCACATAATTTTAGTATGAATTTACAGTTATTGTGTGTCGCAAGAGGGCTCTTCATTTACATTACAACCTGCGTTCTTGTCATAATATTTAAGCTTTGATAGCTAATCTATTTTTTAGCAAGTTTTATAAAATACAAGGTCTTTTAAAAAGGTGATCTTTATTTAATTTAAAAAATTTACTTTTAAGACGTAAATCACTTTTAAAAATTAAGTTGTAAATTTATTTTTTTCTTTTGATTACCACTTGGTATTGTAGAATTTAGCTAAGAAAAAGCCACAGGAGTCATAGAAGTAAAGGCGAAAACCAACTATCTCTTTTTAATCTCGCATCGTTTAAATAGGGTGCGAGGAACAAAAAGGGGAATAATTTGAGTAAGAGACAGAGCTGATGACCGCGTGGCTATTTCGTTGCTGAATCGTAGTCTACCAGGTAGTAGATAACATAGTATACTAAATATTTTGGTTTAACAATAAATAAATAAGCTTTTTAAAATATTTGAAGGGTACAGGAATAAAATAAGCAAAGCCCATTTTTATTTAAATCAAGATTATATTAGCGCAATCTGATGAGTAGATCGTTATACTTTATTGCCCAAAATATAGGCCGAATCAAACTAACATTATCGATCTGAAACCCGATTAAAGTTAAAAGTTTCCATTGCTTACTATTGAAAAATAATTATTAAAAGGTGGTATATCTCAGAAAGTTGTTCTTGTGACAATCCTTGTTATATTCCTGTACCTTTAATTTTATCTATTACTTATTTTAGATATTAAACGCATTTATTTTTGTAATTAAAAACCGTTAATGGAAATTAAAATCTGGTTTGCTTAAGCAAACAATTTAACAAACAAGCATTTAAAATTTAAACTTTCAGACGTTGTAACTCCAAAACCAATACCATTAAAAAAACGCTTTATATTTCATGATGGATTTTTAAATCACCCACTATATTTTTGTGTATATCTAGATTTACACGCAACTTACATTAAATAATGTTAGTATATTCCCTGAAACCAGAATAAAAGTCTTTAAAGATTTAAAGAGTGTCCACAGATAGGGTTTACAAAAAGTTATTTGTGATAAAAATTTTTGCTTTTTAAAAAATATTATTTAAAAGGAGAAAATTCTGATTTTGAATACAGGATGCCCAAAAACTTAAAAAAACATTACTAGTTTATTTTTATTTCTAAGCCAATGTCAATTGAGAAATTTATTGAAAAAAATATTTTAAATGACTCTATTTATTTTACCAGGGTATCAAAAAGTTTTATAAAACTGATATTGGTTAAATCAAAAATTAATTAGTTTTTATTTTTTAATAAAAAAGCCTGATTTATAAAATTCTGTGTTTTAATGTATGATCTGTGTTCTTTTATGCGTTTAGCTAGTCTACAAGTTTCACCTATATAAAACTTATTGCATTCGCAAGGTATTTTATAAATACCATTTTTTGTATTTTCATTTTAGTTGTATGGTTTTGTTTTTGTTCTGAGATCTAATGATGTTTTGTGTTTAAAAGATTGTGCGAATAATAAACCAATTTTCTATTTATTAAATTTTATTTGATAGTCCGGGAATGTATGGTAATTTTTTTTATTAGGTCTATTTTGATTTTGTCTTATATTTCGACTTTCAAATTCAAGGAAACAATTATTTATAAGATCAAGAGAAAAATTACTTAAATTACCATATCTTTTAAATAATATTTTTCATTGTTTATATTTTTATTAAAACAATGTCATAATTTGCTTTTTAAATACTTGCTTTCCCTAAGTTGACAACAACACAATTTTCCAGCTGTAAACAAATCTGATCAAGGCGATTTGAATTATGGAGTAAAATCAAATTTTAATGTTTTTTTAATTAATTACAAACTTTATTTTAAATAACATTTCTAAATTACATTTTGCCCAAAAATGGAAAATAAACATAGGTTACGTAGTTTTGCAAACTATTTTTACATAAAACAACATTTTTCTTTGTAAATCGTTTTTTTAAGAGGCAAACATTTTTATCAAGAATAATTTGTTTTCGAAAAATTAAATGTTTTTTCCACTCGTCCTCCTGTAAAACCCATCCGTAAGCAGTCTATATACTATATTGAATTAAAGATGATAAATAATTAAAGCGACGTGTTATTTAAAGATGAGTTAAAAATAAATGAAAAGTGAATCCAATTTAATAATTACTTCTCATGTTTTTATGTCGTATGTATATTTTCCAAGCATTTTAATTTATAAATACGCAACTTTAATAATGTTCATAAAACTTGTTAAAACAAACAAGCCTTTCATGAGAACGTTTAATGTCTATATTTTTAGGTGGGTTATTCTTAAAATAAAAACACATTTTTAAAAAAAAACATTAAATTATTTTATTACATACAAAGTGCTGGTATGTCTGGACTGATGCGATTTAATGAAAAACGGTCCAACATATTATCGATTTAAAATAGGTATTTTACCTTTTTTGTATAAAAATGATAAGGAAATTAAGCGATCAATACAAAATGTTAAATTTGTTACTCGTGTTAAAAATGCATTTTTTCAAAAAATCGTCGCACCCTGTATAATTCCGACTTACTGAACAGCCGTTGATTGATGAAAAGAAAGATTACTACGATGTTATTAAGTTGTCCAAATATCATTTGTACTGTGGTAAAAGTTCCAAAGTTATAATTGAAATAAGTTTTTTTTATACCAACTTTGATGGTCCATATTACCCTAACGAAGCGCTATAGAAATTTTTTTATACGAAGTACTAACATTATTCTGGCCTACTCTATTACCCCTATCATTTTTGACTTTACCTTTATGACACATTCTGAATTTGTGCACAAAAAAGTTTACTTTCTAAATATCGGTACGAGCAAACTTTTTATGCATCAAAAGAGCGCGCAAATGGGTTGGTTTGTTTGGACAGATGTTTGGCGAATTGTTGCAAGTCTGGACGCAGCTTAAGGAAATCGCATTGGGATGATTATATTTTGGCTCAGGGAATTTTTAGTACTATTTTACACAGACCCTTTAAAGACACTTGATCTATTATTGCAGGAGATTCGGTATACTTAAAAAAATAGTTAAATGCACATTATGGTAGGTTGTTGTTAGTGTTATACAGGGTGTTTCACAACTTATCCGAAAAACTTTAAATGCTAATTCTATAATAAAAGATTTAAAAAAATTTCTTATGAACACTTTCCTTAACTTTTTCGTTTTTGAACTACAGGGTGTTAAAAATGTTTAGATTCTTTTGTAATATCCTTTATATTAATGCAGATGCAAAAATTTTAAACTCCTCCTATGTACCAGAAGACATTTTTGGCATACATGAAATAAAATAATTTTTACATGTTTCGTCGATGAAAGGTTTAGGGTAAATATTTTTAATAAAAACATGGTACGCCACTGCATTTTTCTTAAACAGAAATATTTTTAAAATTTCCTTCTAGTTTGAAACAAATTTAATCTCTTGCCCTTTTTATTTGAGACACGGTTTTCGCGTAAATAAATAAAAACCATTTCGTATTAATAATATCAAGTTTTACAGTAAAAAATCACCTTTGCTGTTTATTCTTCAATTAGATAGGGATTTAACCATGCCTAAAAATGTTTGTTTTATTTACGCAAAAACCGTGCATTAAATAAAAAAGTTAAAAGCCATTTTTTATTAAAAAATATTTACCTTAAACCTCTCATGGACGACACTTTTTTATGTATGCCATAAAAGGCGTAGTCATAGGCCATAGAAGGCGTTCCCAATTTTTTTTTAAATATCTGCATTGATATCAAAGTTATCATAAAATAACAATTTTTTTTATTAATTTTAACACCCTGTGGTTCAAAAACTGACGTTTAGGATATTGTTTATATAAAGTTTTATTTTATTTTTTATTGTAGAAGTTGCCCTTAAAGTTTGTCCGATAAGTTGTAAAACCCCCTGTATAGAAAGAGTAAACTAACATAGCTCTGATTTAAAAAAGGTTTCTACTTAATCTGCTGAATAAAGTAATTTCAAAAAAAAAAAAATTAGGTTGTTGGCGCAGCAACGTATCATAAACCAAGCATCTGATTAAGACTAAAGGAAACCAAAAGTTTGTTTAATTTTAATATCATTTGTTATAGCTTTCACTCGTTTAAATTTTAGCAGGTAATAGATAATAAAAAAAAATGTTAAATAAGTAAATTTGTATTGTAAATAAATTCGCATTAAAAAATGGTTATGCAAAAAGCTATACTTTTTTTCATAAACAAGAAAATATTGAAAAACAATTAAAAAATGATATTTTGTATATTTCATTGGGAATGTAAATATGGTGACGTATTATTATTTTTTTATGTTTTATAATTTTATTATACCTTATCATATTATCACAAATAGTGGACGAAATTTTATTTTCATAAAAATATATGTTTTATGTACTAAAAAAATGGTAAAAGCTAGGTTTTAAATAGAAAAATTGTTTTTTTATGCCTTTCGAAACTAAATATGAAAAACTACTAAATATATTCGCTTATTGGAGAACCGACTATGTAAACATAAACAAGCAATTTAAATTTTAGATCTGCCATCTGATTAAATAAATATTTTATTCGCGAACTCATAATCTTTTCAAAAACTATTTACTCGAACAAATGTTATAGCATAGCAAACCACTTGCAAATATTAAAGTTCTAGGGTTTTATTGTACAGAGTGTCCGCATTTCGTTGCAATTGCGGGGTATCTTGGTTATTATTAGAGATAAAGACTTGCGGGTTTCGCGAGCAGTTGCTACTTTTTGATGAACGAAATATGATTTAAAAAAAATTTATGGCTCGCTTAGTTTTTGACATACAGGGCGAAATTAATTTTTTTTTCATTTTTTACTTTCGACCCCCTCGTATTTCAATTATCTTGTAACTAACAAAAAAGTTAAAACTGATATTGGTAGATATTTTTACGTAGAAACCAGTAGTGTCGTTAGATTTTATTTTAGTTTTATATTTTTCGAGATATCGACCAAATTTATAATTTCCTTATGGGTCACTTTGTATATTTCTTATTTATTAATTTATAGAGGAATTTTCAAAAATATATACTACCCTATAGTTATTTTTTAATTTTAGACCCTAAATTAATGTTTTTAATTTTAAAATTGAATATTTTATATTGGGCCATGATATAGACTTTACAGCCAAAGAATAAAGTTAGCCATAAGTTTATTATGTGCTGCAATTTTGTTTACCTATTAATTAATTAAAAACTTAATTTTGGGAACAGCGACACTGTGTTTATACTAAAAAAGTGTGCAAAATTGGAATGAATTCATAATTTTTGGAAAACATTTGTTTTATACTGGGAAACCATGAATAAAACTGATACCTCCAAAATTTAAATTTCAATAATAATTTTGTTAACAGTTATTTATATTCGCTGCTTTTTACTATTTTGCCTTAAATAAAGCTAATTGAAAATATTCAGTGTTTAATTAATTAATAAGTGAATATACTTGAGAAACCAAGGGGTGATTAGAGATAAAATTTTTGAAACTCAAATTTTGCTGTAAAATGTAAATAAAAGATGAACTGGGGGCTAGCTTTATTCTTTGGCTATAAATTCTATATCAATATATATATTTATATACAGGGTGTTATGGAAATACTTTAATATATTGAAATGGGTGACTCCTGGGACAGTGTAGAGACACACTGAGTACTTTTTTGTTTAATTCAAACTTTTTTACAATTTGTAAAAATACCTTCTTTTTCACCTATCTGCTACGTCCCTGGTTAAGTAAACACTATAAACACAGACAGTAGACCTATTTGTTTGCGATGTTGCCAAACGTCCTATTTTATACCCAATAAACGATATAAATACATAATAGAATAAAAAGGTAAAATGTTATTATATTCTATTTTTTTATAAATTTACTTTAAAAATTATTAAAAGCCTTATATCAAAATAAATTGTAACAAAAAATATTTAAATAAAGGTCGATTTACCTTCAATACGGAATATGTTCTAAATTTTGATTCCAAACATGCATTTATTTTCCGCTGCATACTGTTTCTCACACGCGCAAAAATGTTTTCATTGTTTCTTATTTGCTGAGCCGCTAGTTCCACACGATTTCGCAACTGTTCTAAACTGTTAATGGGTTCACTATAAACAAACTCTTTCATAGTTCCCCGGCTTGCCGAGCATTTTGCCTAGCTTCCCCATAACACAAAACCATGTCAGTCAACTCGATTGAATTTCGTTGCATTTTACGTAAATTAAAACAAAATGCAAAACTTAATAAACGCACAATTTGGTAAATTCTTCGCAATATTATTTAAAACGCAAACCAGGGCAAGCGAATTTCGTCTTTCTGTAACCTTGCATAGCATAAGGAAGCCTTCTTATTGGTCAGTTAAATCATGCGGGCTTCCTTGACAACAACAACGCGAATTTGCGATGTTCAGCTGTACAATTGTACTACATCTAGTACATTTAGTATATTTAGTTTTTTTATGTTTATGGCAGTCCATGTTAGTAGCACAAAAGCTAAGTACTAAGTACCGTGGGTGCCAGATTTTTAGATGTTAAACCCATTTAACGACTGAATAATGTTATCCAGAGGGCACCACCATTTTATCGTAGATTTCAAAGCACACAATAGAGGACAATAATATACCGGCATAAAAAAAGTTAACCAATTTTTATTATCTACTTATGAGCGGCGTAGGCGTTACATTAAATAATAACCTTTAATAACATTTAGAGCTACAACAGCTTTTAGAAGGCTAGGATTTTTTCTTGGCTGAAAAGTACTTTTATTTTCACGAGTACACTCTTTACACTTTCACCATAAACTTCCCTTCTCTTCCGTACCAATGAGATGTACAGTAATATAGCAACACAAAGTAATTGTTTCATGCATTTTGTAACCGTACATCTGAAGAAGCCCCAAAATGTCCACTTCGGCTCCTTTATCCCTCAGGTATGTTAAATATGCCGTCTACTTTTTATACCCACGGTAATAAGTTCCTAGACATCAAGCTTTTATGAATTATCAAAAGAAAAAACAAACCCTGCATTTTGTAGTAAATAATTTTGATTAAAAAACCTAATTAAATTGAAAGCACCTAGTTTAACCAAAAGAATTCGCTGTAAGTATCATTTTATCGCCCATAACCAGAACAACATGAGACAAAGAAAACGGTTTAAAAGAATTGAACTTACAAGTTTCAGTAAATTGATAAACCCAGTTACGTGCAAACTGCAAAAATGTTAGAATAAATTGCAATAAATTTCTTGCAAAAAACATCTAACCTGTAAAAACACCTGTGTTTGTGGCGCTGATCACGGATCTGAAAAAATTTTTAGTCGGATACATTTGTTTCCGAGATATCCATCATTAAAGTTGGCATTTGAACTAACCTCATTTTCACTTTATTCCCCCTTCTTTTGGCATACAATTCTTGATTTTAAGTTAAAGTGGTACACAATATTTGATTTTCACCTTTTAAAACCTCATTCTTCTACGTATTTTACACTTTTTTGAATTAAGTTGCATAGCTTCGCTTTCAATCGTTTTTAATCGTAGCAGAATATGGTGGAGGCGGTGGAGCAGTGAATGCACGGTTGCAACGTTTTAAAGGGACCCTTCCCAATTTATTTGATAAAGGTGTAAAAACATAGAAACACTGGGGTTTTAAAAGGTGAAAATCAAATATTGTGGCCCACTTTAGCTTTAAATCAAGAATTGTGTGCAAAAAGAGGGTGAATAATGGTGAAAATAAGGTTAGCTTAAATGCCAACTTTGATGATGATTATCTCTGAAACCAAACATTTCCGACTAAAATTTCGTTCAGATTCGTGATCAGCGCCCAAACCCAACATACCAAATTTGGTTAAAATCGGAGTTGCGGACACTTTCTGTACAATTACCGTAGTTTTTTGTACATTTGTCTCATAGGGAATAATCTTTTGTACTCTTTTCTCGTGTGAACCAAGATCGTTTGACTAGGTAAGGTTGCCTCGTAAGCCTTGCAACATGGCGGACCATACGTCACATATGTATTTTGCTCATTATTTAATGAAGTTTTTAACAGTGTAGTTTGTGTTTTTGTCAATATTAAAGAAATACTTCTAAATACTGTTAATTCCAGTTGTTACCGTAACTTCTTTATTTCCTATTAATAAATTATTTAACAATGATTATTCTTTGTTTGCTATGTTGGCGCGCCAAGGAACCAGCAGTGCGGTACATATGTGACGTAATGAGGCAACCTTACCTAGTCAAACGATCTTGTGTAAACCACCTGTCGTCTGTCAACTCTTAATTTTGATGAAAGAAAAGCGAAATGTAACAAAAACTTTATTTAAAAACGCAGTAAAATTTGTTTTAATAGTGTTTTGCAATAAAAATACCGTTTTGTGTATTTTAATTCAATTCTTTGTGCGCATACGTGTCGCGTCGCAGTGTTTAAAAAGTTTGTAAAGTAATTAACCACCTAAAAAGTGTACTTGATTTGTGGGAAAAGTAATATTTACATTCATTATACGCTCAAACAACCTAGTAGCGTAATAAAGGATAATTTGTGTAATCATGTAAGTTTTTCGTTTGATCGAATTGAAACAGCAAAACCCATAGATAAACTGGTAAAGAACAAAATAAATTTGGCAACTTTTTCTCAAGCTTGTTGACTTAACCACGTGTTATAACTGCTTTCAGCTGTTTTTGACAGCGACAGAAGGTAAACATATGTATTTAAAGGGATTTAAAGAGCTGGTCAGTAGCGGGTTTGCTTTTTAATCGTAAAATTTTGGGGTTCATTATCACTGTTATTTATGGTGGTCCGCCATTTTTAATAATTTTTATTCAATTTATTTTTACACAAGGATTTTGGGGTTTAAATATATTAAAGTATTTCCATAACACCCTGTATATGTATTTTTAATCTTACTACACCTTCTAAAGAAATAATGCATTTTTGGGAAATAAAACCCATTAGAAATATGTAGATTTTCGTCCGATTAAAGAAAATAGTATTTTTATGCAATAGGTTGGAAAAGCAGTATTTTCCGGACGATAGTGGAGTTTGCTGCAACCACCAAGAGTCCAAAACCAGGGTTTTTCTACAAGTTGTATATAGTTTTTTTCTGATTAAAATAATTCTATAGGTTTCGTTTTTGGGTAACATAATAATTATTTTTTTAGTTTATTGAATATAAAAAATATAATTTATTTATTTAGATCTTGGTATAATACGTTAGTATAACTATTACATTTTCATATATTGTTCATTGACTGTGACAAATGTTATCAGTAAATATTGGCATAGAAAAAATGATAGGCGCCAAAAAAATATTTCCGGCCATAGCCAAAAAAGTACATTACCTAGCAACGCCAAAAACTCTAGGAATAATGGTAAAGGTAAATAAAAATATTGGAAATCAGTAGGGGAAACTAGCCCAAAATGGCATACTCAGGTAAAATGACACACTGTATAATTTTAGAATTTCCTGCCTTAGCAGCGACCTCTTAAACGTATAAGCGTGTAATATGATTACTACAGTTAGTATTAAAATTACCGTACAGGTGCATGCCCCTAATTTTTCACGATATTTTTAATACACCAACCGCAAAATAATTCTAATCAATTTAGAAGATATGCATTTTGCGAGGTTACATAGTTTTGTTACAAAATTTGTCAATTTTTTTCATAAAAACACAATAATCTGTGTTTTTTAAAAATATGATAACCATGAGATTATTTATTTTTTTCCCATGTAAATTTAAGTCCATTTGAAAAACTAAAATTTAAAACTAAACTAAATATTAAATATTATTAACTTTCTTTAATATAAATAAGGCATTATTTAGAGTTTTTCTGAACGAAAATGGGCCCAAGTGGTAAATTTACAGAAACAAGAAATATTAATATGATCAGTCATCTCGCTTTTAATTTAAATATTCACTAATCATCAATCATATTTTCAGACATATTACTCACTGTATAGGGGATGCTGTGTGATATTTTAGGGTGCCATTGAAAATTCTGCTTATTCATAGCATGGCACCCTTATTTGTAGGAAAACCTTCTTCTTAATTTGGCTGACAGGACATAAAAAGGAAATAACAATAAATGGTCTAAAATGATAATTTGTTTAACTTTACCATTCATTAATAATAACTTTTAATAAACTTACTTTGTGGCTTCTTAGTAAATATTTTTTTAAACATTAGTAAACTGTTACATACAGGGTGTACCACCGGGAACTCCTGCGATCGATTTCTCAAAAGGTAGGCCTGGGAAAATTTTAATTAAAACATTAAAAAATTATTGGTTTAAATTTTTGGTAAATAAAAAGTTTGACTTTATAAACACGATTCGAAAGTTCTTACCAAATAGGAAACTTTTAAATTAGTTACTTTTCAAAAAAATGTGCCTCTTAATAATTATCCTGCATAAAGAGAAAATACATTTCCACAAAAATAATTATAGGTTAGATGTACAGGATGGCTTAAAAAGACTTTTAACTAAATTAATATACAGGGTATTTCCTAACTATGGCACGAAACTTTATAAGGTTGATTTGTAATGTCATTTAATAAAGAAAAGTTTATATAATCATATGTCCGGAGTTGCTTTGTTTCTGAAATACAGGGCATTAATTATTTTTTAAAAGTCTGATTTATTAAAATCTTAACTACGAAGCCAGATACCAAAAGAAATGTAATAAAGTTGTACTTTTAGGTGTTTTATAAGAAAAAATTTAAAAACTATATAAAAACCAGTGGCGTACATTTTAATCTCAATAATATTAGATGTTGTGACCACTATACGCCACTGGATTTTTATGTAGTTTTTATATTCTTCTCCTATAAAGCAACCAAAAATATAACTTTAAAGTAAAGTATATTTTTTTGTATTTAAGATATTAAAAAACAGACTTTTAAGAAAATAATTAACGCCTTGTATCTCAGAACGAAGCTACTCTGGACATATGTTTATAGGGACTTTTCCGTATAAAATGACATAAGAAATCACCCTTTAAAGTTGGTGGTGTCGTAGTTAGCAATAACCTTATTGTAATTTGGAAACAAAAATAACTCATTTTAAGCCCAACATCCAACCTTAAATATTTTGTGGAAATGTATTTTCTCATTGAGCAGGACTTTTTATGCAAAGACACTTTTTTTCGTAAGGTAATAATAAAAAGTTTCCCATTTGGTAAGAACTTTCGAAGACGATCGCATGTATATAAAATTAGCCGACCCGCGCCGAGTCTGTTAGGCGTTAATTATATTTTTCTTTGAACTTTTTGTTTAATTATAATAAAATATAGCCTATAACACTCCTGAATAGTGTATCTCTTTGATTGTGAAATAATTTTCACAATCGGTCTAGTATTTCCGAAGATTAGCCTCCACAAACAAACAAAGTTACAAAGTTACAAACTTTACCTATTAATTTATAATATTAGGATAGATTTGCAATCGTCTACAGTTTAAAATTTGGTTTAAATTATTACTAATTTTACTTTTACAACCTAAAATTAAAGTGATTCTTGTAGGCATTAAAAATTTAATACTAAAGAATTAAGAGAATAGCGGTATAATGTGTATTTTATCATTATACACCAAATGAAAAAGAGATAAAGCTTTTTACTGCTTGCAATTTCCTTGCACTGCAAAGTAGGAGCATCCGTCGGAACACTGTCCAAACTGGCGATGCAAATTTCCACAACAGTTTGAAACCGCTCTGCGGTTGGTGATCTTAATTCACTCCAAAGAAAACCTTTGGCTAGTGTGAGTGCATAGCCATGTCGGACAGTGTTTCGACGGATGCTACTACCTTGCAGTGGAAGGAAATTACAAGCAGTAAGGAGCTTTAGCTCTTTTTCACTTTGTATAATTATTTCGACTGCTTGTCAAGAATACTTATTTTACGAGTATTTGATAAACGGACCTAGGTTCGCGTATTTTTTCACACTGTCGACAGAGGGCGTTATGGACAATAAGCTACTACGCTTATAGGCCATTTGAATTTTTTAAACATTTTTTTGGAGTTTTTCTGTAATGCCCATACCTTACCGAAGAGAATCAAAATGGTTCGGAACCGGTCTGTGGTTGGTGATCTTAATTAACCCCAAAGAAAACCTTTGGCTAGTGTATAAATCTGCATAGCTAAATCGGAAAGTGTTTTGAGAGATGCTACTACCTTGCAGTGCAAGAAAATTACAAACAGTAAGAAGCGTTAGCTCTTTTCATTTTTGTATAATAATTTCGACTGCTTGTCCAGAATACTTATTTTACGAGTAGTTGATAAACGGATCTAGGTTAGCCTATGTTTTCACACTGTCGACAGAGGGCGTTAAGGACAATAAGCTACTACGCTTGTACGGCATTTTGATTTCTTAAAACATTTTTCTGGAGCTTTTTGTAACGCTTAGACCTTACCGAAGAGAATCTATATAGTTCGAAGCTGGTCTGCGAGTTGGTGATCTCAATTAACTCCAAAGAAAAACCTTTGGCCAGTGCCAGTATGAAAACGTGCATCGCTGCTTGTCAAGGATACCTATTTTATGAGTATTTGATAAACGGACCTAGGTTTGCTTATCTTTTCACACTGTCAACAGAGGGCGTTATGGACAATAAGCTATTACGCTTATACGCCATTTCGATTTCTTAAAACATTTTTGAGTTTGTTGGTATCGCCTACACCGTACTGATAAGAACCAAAATAGTTCGAAACCCGTCTGCGGTTGGTGATCTCAATTAACTAGCAAAGAAAAATATTTGGCCAGTGTGAAAATCTGCATCACCAGATCGGACAGTGATTTCGTTGGATGCTACTACCTTGCAGTGCAAGGAAATTACAAGCAGTAAGGAGCTGTAGCTCTTTTTCATTTTTGTATAATTTTTTCGACTTTGTCAAGAATACTTATTTTACAAGTATTTGATGAACGGACCTGGGTTCGCTTTGTTTTTCACCCTGTTGACAGAGGGCGTTATAGACAATAAGTTACTACGCTTGTACGCCATTTCGATTTCTTAAAACATTTTTTGGAATTTTTTTGGTATCGCCTACACTGTACCGATGAGAACCAAAATAGTTCGAAATCGGTCTGCGGTTGGTGATCTCAATTAAGTCCAAAGAAAAATCGTTGGCCAGTGAAAATCTGCATCGCCAGCCCCTGTGATTCGACGGATGCTAGTACCATGCAGTGCTAGGAAATTACAAGCGGTAAGGAGCTTTACGGTCTTATTCATTTTTGTTACTGATTTCAACTGCTTGTCAAGAATACCTATTTTACGAGTATGTGTTTTTTTAATTAACTTTCAGATTGAGAAATACAGAAAAGAATCAACAGTAATTAAATATAAAGTAAAATTAAATAAAAGTAAAACTTTCTAGATATTTTTATATGCAAAATAATACGTTAAAAAGTAAAGTGTTACCATACAGATTAAACAATATTTCACTCGACGCCATTTTACGGTATGCTTTCTGCCATTTCTTTAGTGTCTTAGGGTTTAAAAACGTGTCGGAATATTTATCATCCATGACGTTTTAAAGTTCTTGAGACTTAGAGAAAGATCGGAAAATGCCCTTCCATAAATAACGGGGTTGCTGACTGCAATATTAGATCCCTTAAGTTTTTTCGTTTTTTTCTTTACTTCATTCCGACCGTTTTACTCCATCCTAGGATTTGGAAACCTGTATTTAAAACTAATCCGCTAGTAAATTTTCTGTTTCTACGCTCTTAAACACTTTGCTCGTACATTTTGTGTACGGAAAACAGATAAGTGTTTTCTCAATTTATGTCTGAAAACAAAAGGTTTCTCAATTAGTTTAAATTGTGCAAGTAGACAGTACCAGATTAAATTCTGTACCTTGAAATTTATGTAGAAGTAAAAATAATAGAAATAGCATTTAAAGAATAAAAAATAAATAGTTTATTAGAAAAGCTGAGAAAGTTTTCACGCCAAAAAAATAGAATATTGTGTGACATGTGGGAAAAGCGATACATTCTTGGATGATTATTAGAAATAAAAAATACAGTGCAATTTTCCTTCTTTATTTTTAAAATAGATCGGTTTAAAAAATTTAAACTTTATGATATGAATTTAATGCGAAAATACTATATTTTAGAGTGAAATTGGTGCCAATGGGCGCCATCTTGGAAAAAATGGAAAAGGTAGTTTTATGACACATTATTTAAAAGCTGCTGACGAGTACTTTATAAACCTGTAATATAAAGTCAATAGCTTTACCTACTACAAAATGGCAGTACTTTAACCTGATTTGGGTGCACATATTTCCAAGAATTATAAAGTTAAATTTACTTATTGTGGTATTTTCTTAAAGCTCTTTTAGAGATCGTTTTAATTGGTGATATAATATACAGTGTGCTTTATTAAAAATATATGTATATACTTTCTGTCGTTTTCTGTATATTATTATCTGATCATCATTAAAAAGATCTTGTAAAGAACTTTAAGGAAATACTGCATTAAGTACATCTATCTTTATTAGTTTCGGAAATATGGCCATCCAAATTAGGAATTTAGGTGATGAAGTACCGCAATTTTGTAGTAGGTGAAGATACTGTCTTTGTACTCAAGGGTTACAAGGTACTCGCCAGTATCTTTAATATGATGTGCCACAAAACCCCCTTTCCATTAATTTTTTTCCAAGATGGCACCCAGCAGCCATCTTAAAATTTGTATCTGTCAATGTCACTTTAAAATTTAATAAATAAACAATATTTCTCAGGATAGGTGTTAAATAATAACAAATGGACCAAAAATTTTTGGTAGACGATAATTTGGAAAGCTGGTCGCATGGTCCCAGTTAATAAATACTAAATTTTACTTCAATTAGAACTATACAGCGGCGTTATAATTAAAAAATGTAAAATGCCCTAGATAAAGTATTTTTACTTTTAAGAATATAACACAATTTGTAGACGTAATGTAGGAGATAATTGCATTTATGTCAAAATTTAAAGTTAGAGCTTTTAAAGTAAAAACAAGTGTTTGTTAATACTTTTACATTACCAGTATAACTTAAATACTGGGCAAAATTTAAAAGAAAATTCAAGTTTTTAAAGATTCTTTTATAATATATATATTTTTTTTTACTTGTACTTAACTTTAAATTTTAACATAAAACTTAATTTTCTGCAAGATTCACTTATACAATTTTGTTTTATTTTAAAAAATAAAAGTACTTTACTTATAAGCAGTTTTTATATTTTTACTTTTAACTTGCCCTGTATAATACCAATCGAAGTAAAATTTTGTATTTATTATTTCTGGACCATAACCAGTTTTCCCAAAGTGCCATCTTAAAATTCAACAATTTTTGGTTCATTTGTCCTCTTGTAACACCTATCCTGGGACACACCTATATTTATTTTTCAAATAATATTTTTTTTTATTGATCCGTTCAAAAAATTAAAGGGTGGGGGATATTTAAAAAATGCACGATGATAATAGCTTTACAATATTAGAATTTTTTTACCTTTTTCTAACAATGTATTTACAACTTTATTCCTTAAAATCATTGTTTTATTCAAAATAAAACTGTCATTATTTAAAAGCACTTAAAAACTTCAAAAAAACTTGTAACATTACTTTAAGGTATTAAATTTTCTTTTAACAGGTTCATTAAAAGTTTTAAACTGATAAAAAACACGAATTTGTAAAAGTAATAATAAAACGATTTGTATGCTAACCAACTTATTCGATTTTTAACAAATAAGTATATCTGTGATGATACCTTATACTTTGGCCACATAAATTGATAATAAATACCTAGTAAGTAACTCCGGTTACTGTAGTTTTAAACCAATAAAATACATTTTTATTGTGATAACAGGTGTTTTCTGACTTTTAAACAAATGAAATACATTTTTTGTTCACGTGTTTTTTCAATATTAAGACTGTTTACGGATGGGGTTGACAAGAGAAAAAAATTAATAAAAAAATGTTTTAAAAAATATATTCTTGATAGAAATTTTTTGTTCATAAAACAATATTATTCACAGAGTGAAAACTATCGATTTTGTAAACTGGGTGCGCAAAAACTTAAAAAACTTAATTTTTCTTAGGCCGTGTTTCCACGGGCCACTTTTTGAAGTTGATATGGACCACAAAAAGTGTTTCCATAGTAGCCAATCCGACCACAAACATTTTAGCATTATTGGAAAACGGAACTACAAGGTGGCGACAGTAGACCACCCACTTTTGTGGCCCATATCAACTTCAAAAAGTGGCCTGTGGAAACACGACCTAAGGGTAAACTTTACCTTTATTATTAATTAGAAAAAAGTCTATTAAAACATGTATTTAGAATAGCATTTTAAATGAATTTATTTAGTTTACAGCT
Source organism: Listronotus bonariensis (assembly GCA_014170235.1). Classification (NCBI taxonomy): domain Eukaryota; kingdom Metazoa; phylum Arthropoda; class Insecta; order Coleoptera; family Curculionidae; genus Listronotus; species Listronotus bonariensis. The sequence continues at coordinate 54,901 of JACEGR010006176.1, forward strand.
GTATCAAAACTTTTAAAACTGATTGTTGTGGTAATTAAAATTTAATATTTTATATTTTATAACAAAATTACCTAAAAAACTTTTTATAATTTGTTGTTTTAACACCTGCTTCCCCCAAGTTCATTTACAACAATTTTCCAGCTGTGATTAAGGCGTTTTCGCCATATTATAGAGTTCAATATAATGTTGTTGTATTTATTTTTTTTTTGTTGATTACAAACTTAATAATATTTTGCTCTAAAATTAAGACACATAGATAGTTAACTCTTGGGGAAAAATATTGTTGATAGTTTTTGCGAACTCTGTAAACAAAATAAACACATTCACTTCGTGAATAATAATTTTTTTTTGAAGCAACACACTTTATCAAGAATAACTTTTCTCTAAAAGTGAAAATTTTATCTATTTTTCCTTGGTTAATGTTGCTGTCAATTTGAATTCTAAACTATACCTATGAGGCTCAGAATGGGCCACTGTAATAGCTATAAAGAGTATTTTTTTACTGACAATTTAATACAACACAATTAATATTTTAGTTAAGAGTTTAGCAGGAAATCCATATTAACTAATTATTTTTCTTAATAATTTCCTAAAAAATAACCAACACATTAACCTGCATTTTTGTACACACTCTCCCAATGGTTAATTAAAGTAGAAAAATAGAAGCAATAATCACTTGTTGTATTTTCCAAGATTCCTACGTTATTTACAATATTACGGGCTAGCTATTACTTTTAAAGAGAAAAAAAAGGTAATAAGGATTTTTGTGATATACTTACTGCTAACTAAAATCTTGGTTGCGTGGTAATAAATTGTTGGTAAAAATGCTCTTTTAAGCTATTATAGTAAGCCACCCTCGATTCTTTAAAAAAAAGCTGACTTGAGACCATTAATACGATTATGCCAACTTTTGACGACCCTGTAGAGGCCATAAAAAAACAAAAGATTTTCGCTTCTATATTTCCATTACTACTTAATCCAAAACATATCGTTTAATTGCAGGACAAATGTCAAAAAGTGACAAATGTAATGTCATTGTACTTGGAATGTCATTTTCTATTCAAATAACTAATAATATACCGCGTATCCCATTTAAAATAGGAATGTTATAATCTTTCCGGCTTAACCGAAACTGATAAAAACAACCTAATATGTAAACAATGCATTTTTATGTTACATACCTACGTACAAAATTTTATTGTAATATCTTATAAAAAAAAGTTATGGGGTAAGCCACCGGTTAGGAACACCCGGTATAATTATATCTGTGTAAAGTTTCTTAAACAATGGAAACTTTATACACAAAGTCAACCGGATTAGTTGTAAGCACGTCGTTCCAAAAGCCTCTTTTAGAAGTTTAACCAAACTTTATTCCATGATATTTTTTTCGGTTATTGGTCAAGTTTAACAGGAAGTTATAAGTTGAAATACAAACTTATATAATACAAATTGTTGACGCAAAGCTTACAATAAGGGAGATTTTAAAAATAATATTTACATATTTGTTTATTGAATAGGAACAAAAACGGTATATTTTTATAAAAGTTTTAAACGATAAATAAAAAAATTATGTTTTTTTATTATTATTTTTACATACTTATTTATATACGGTGTTGTTTATTAGGTGTGCAACAAATAGGAAACTTTTTACTTGTAATTACTTAGAATATTTTGTTTTTATAAACATTGATGCATTTTTGACTATTTGCAATACTTAGTTTTATTAATATTTCAGTAATATACAGGGTAGTTTAAACTGCTTAAAAATAAACCAAGCTTATTATAAATAATTTAAAAATAATAAATATAAACTAATTTATTAAAAGGGTATACCTAAATATGAAGTCATGGTCTCTTAATCAATTTTTTTTTAATTTTTTAATTGCCACTGTATGATATATATCTTTATAATTCTAATTTTACATATACAGCCTGTTTCCTAATTGCAGAAAGAAAATTTAAGGGCGTATTTCTGAGCTATTTTTATAAAAAAATGTTTATATTAACATGGGTCCTAAAATGTTTAGTTCTCAAGATACAGAGTGTTAAACTTTTTAAAAAACCTAAAAATTTCTAAAACCCTTTTTTTAGTAAAATTTGTAAGACCAGACATAAACGTTATTTGATTAGGCATTTGTTGTTCTTATTACATAATTGCTAATAAGAAGTTATACCACTTAATTTTTAGAGAGAAAAAATGCCCCAATTCTTTTGTATGGTCCAGGATTATGCATATTAGCGAATTTTATTTTATTTTTTTCTAAAAACTAAGCAAGCTACTTAACATGAAGACACAAACAAGTTGTAATTTTAGTTTTTCTTATCCGGAACAAATGTAAAAGTTGCAAAAGGTCAGTGGCGTACATGTATATGTAACGTTAATAATATTCGCTTAGATGCGTCCCACACCGCCACTGGTATTACAAATTAAAATTCGTTTATTACTAATTTAACAACATATTTTAGCAAATACCACAACCAAATTTTAATAATATTGGATAAGGCATACTTATGATATTAATAAAAATCCGATTTTATTTTTAAAGTTTAACACCCTGTATCTTAGAAACAAAGCATCTCCGGGCCTAAGTTTATTTAAACTTTTTTCATAAAATTGACTAAGGATTATGCCCTTAGATTTTCTTACTGCAATTAGGAAACCCTTGAGTAGGCGAAATATTTTATTTTAAACTTATTAAACTCGTATTTAAGTTCTAAATCCAACGATATATCACACTTTACATTATTTATGCGACGTTTAAAGCCAAAAACTCATTTGCTATTTCGCCATTGAAAATAACGATTTTATATATAAAAATAAATATATAGGAGTTTTTTAATACTTTTTAATAAGTTAAATTTAAAAATATAATTTTTCAATTTTTTTATTTTTCGAAATAACATTTTCGCGATTTTTACCCGGTATATTATACAGCCATTTTAATTATAGCTTTTAGTATTTTAGGTAAAGTTAAATTTTTCATGAATATTAACTTTCTTTTGGTTCGTAAAAATAAAATAAAAATACAGGAATAGTTAAGGCCATCCGTGAACACACTGTATGTTTATCTGAAAACACAATTACATGTTTGCTTACAATAGGTATAGTACAACACTGATATTTGTATTCGATAGGGAAATTCAAGCTTTCAAGCTTTCTTTAACATTACATTATCTTATTCAGAATAACCCCGTAGTAGCAGGGGAGTGTCATCTTCATTTGGCTTCAATTGTTCTCCTTCCGGTACATGAAAACCGGATCTCATATCCCCAATACGGTTACGCCAAGCGGGTCACCCCCTGTGGTTAAAGTAATCCTGTCAAAGATCTCGTTTCTTTTGTTTTTTCTTTTTGGTAGCTTTACCTGCAACAAAAGCAGTATGGTTAGTTTGACAGTATAAATGAAATTATATATAATAAGGCATTTAAAAAGTAAAACTATCGACTTAGCTCGGTTAAATAAAAATTTTCATTTTATTTTGTTTTGGGTTTGAATAATTTTCACTTGTAATACCGCTAGTGCTAAATTTATTTTCGAACATTTTTTCAAGGCCATGAATATTTAGAAAATTATCCCGAGTCGCAGGCGAGGGAATTTTTTTAAATATTCGTGGCCGAAAAAAATTCCCGGAATAATTTAAGCACGTGTGGTATTCGGTAAGAAAAATTTTACACTAAGTTTGTGTTAAATAATATTCTTTTAAATTAATATTTGTAACTTAAGCACGAAGCTTTAAAATTTTACTATAAAATAAATATTTTCCATTTTACCAATTGTAGTTGCAAATATATGTATGTAATTTTAGAGCTTATCATTGTTTATTTTTTTATATTATAAATACCTTATATTACTACAGTTGGTAAAAATAGTTTGTTTTAATTTTTTTAGACCCATACCTTGCTTTCGTTTGCTCTTCACTTATGCCTAGTACTTTAGTCTTATGATATTATTTTACTAACTGTAGTTGTATAAAATTGTCATTTAGGGTCTTAAAACCTTACATTATTTTATATTATGTTATGTCTGAAATACTACAACTGGTACAAAATAACATTTTCTTTAATTATGTATGTGAATGACAGACATGGCGTTAAAACAAATTCAATGAATATGTCAAAAAATTTCACTATAATTCGCTCCAGGGTACCCTAGGCAGGAGAAAAAAATTCCGATAAATACTTGTGTTATCATGGTCATTCAAACAAAACTACACATTTGATTGGTCAAAAAACAGTGGTGTGTAATTTTCAAATAAATAAAAAGATTTCAAAAGTACCTATATGTTATAATGACTGGTACACTGGACTATATAACCATATAACTGTGTAAGTTAGCTAAGCAAATGGTTTTACTCAAAGATAAATATACAAAACTTTTAAAGCAGTGTCGGATTTAAGCATAGGCAACATAGGCAGTTGCCTATGGGCCACTACCACACTACAAGAAAGAAAAGGAATGCAAATGTTTTTTTTTGGTCGTCACAACTTTTTGGGGGCTGTATATGAAAATGTTTAAGGGAGCCTTCAACAAATGCTCTGCCTATGGGCCGCCAATGTTTAAATCCGGCGCTGTTTAAAGGGTATAGCTTCTGTTTAACTTTCTTTACATGCCAATTTTTACACAAAAATTATTTTTTACTAGCTATGGTTTAGGTGTTTATGAAAATTTTTAAAATTCTTTTTATTGTAAAAAAAATATTTAATACCAGTCCTAATTATTTTTTTTCGTTACTGTTTTTAATGTTTTAACAGAAATGATTTAATTAATTAATGGAATTTAAATTAAATAACTTTTTTTTATTAAATATTTTAAAGCCCAATAAGCAAGGCTAAAAAAATAGAAAATATGTTATTTATTTTTAAACCGATTACCATTTTTTTAATACAAAAATGAGGTTTTTGTCGTTCTAGCACTGAACTGTTAATAATTCCATTTTGTTTATTTTTATCTGTTGGTTTAAAATGTTTATTAAAACACTATATTTAAATTATATTTTTCCTACAGTGGCAGTAAGTAATTTATTTGTTCAATTAAATAATATAACTTAATAAATATTCTGGGTTTATGGTGATTAATGCCGAGTTTTACAATTGTGAGTTCAGGAATTTACTTGACAGCTATACAGTGTGTCTACGGAAGTTGGCGGCATAATGGGAAACTTTTTTATTATTAATTTTACAAAAAAATATTTTTATAAAAGGTTCTGCACGGTCCAAAACGTAAAATGTAATCATCAGATATCAAATTGTGTCAGTCATGTACGAGGTTTGGTCAAAAATGTAATTTTTGCTCAAGAGTAAAGTACCTGTATTTTTACTATTGTCGCAAATTGTTATACAGAAAAGATGTTTAAAATTAAAAATAACTTTTAAATATGCAATTTTGTTCATTTCGAAAAAAAATATATTTTTTTCTCTGTGAAAATGGAGAAAATTTAAGTTTGTACATTAGTGCATTGTACATTCTTCTTGTTTAAATAACAATAAATTAAAAAGTTTATTCAAAACTGTCCTAGGACATCTATAATCATGAAATATAGTGCACTAATGTACAAACCTAAATTTTCTCGAATTTCACAGAAAAAAAAATCAAAAATATACGTACTTTACACTTTTGAGCAAAAATTACAACCAAACCTCGTACATGACTTACACAATTTGATATCTGATGATTGCATTTTAGGTTTTGGACCATGCAGAACTTTTATAAAGAATAACATCCCATATGCCGCCAACATACGTAGACACACTGTATATATTAAATGGACAGGTTCAACCACCAGTTGAGTTCAGATTAAGAACATTTTGCAATTATATAAAATATATATATTTTATATTTATATCAGGTTGTTCCAGTAACGATGCACAGTGGCGTAGCTATGCGTGCTCAAGTGGGCGGTAGTCCATGATCTCGCACGTACAGAGGCATCGCAAGACATCTTTAAATGCGATGTCACCAGGCTTAAGGTAGTGGTACCGATACCACAAGAGTTAAATAAGTGCTTAAAGTATTTTGACTAACGTGGTATTTATATTTGGCAACGCTGCGTAAAAACAATAGAAATCATACACAAAAATCTACTGCACAAGCATCTTTAAACAAGTAATAGGTTTTAAAATGTTATGCTTATTTACTAATAAAATCTCTAAACCACCCTTATCATATTCCCAAAAAAATATATTTCATTAAAAAGGCAAAACAGTCACTAAAATTTGTTGTAAAAATTTGTAAAACATGGAAAGTTTCTGTCAACTAACGTAAATATTGTTACATCGGATTATTGGCGTCGAATTTTTCACTTAAAAACCCTCGGAAAAAACATGTTTTCTAATTATGGCGGATATTTATTATCACTCATTGGATTTTTGTGAAGTAAAATAAAATCTGCGATTTCCTATCAGGATCAATGTTAAAAGCAATTAATTTCTAATATTTACACCTGTTTTTAGTTCTTTGTAGGCCTTTAAAATTTAACTGGTTAAAATTCATATTATAAGGTACCAGTATGCTTAGTTTCATAATTTTCCGAACATTAATTCTTACACCGGTAGTACTACCTTAAAATTCCCGTCTATTAGTAAATTAAATAAATACTTTGTGGGTCACCTTTTTTACAAAATGTCAAGTTTATGAGAGGCGTGTTCTTATATTTTTCACCTAAACCTCACTTTTGATAACTTTTTTATCATTCTTTCATTTTATATTACATTGCACGGCATTTTTTAGAAAAGGTGATTGTGCTACCAGGATCGTTGTACAGGGTGTTTCATTTTCCGTGGTTTAACAGGGTATCTCGAAAACCGTAGGGAATATCAAAATTCTGATATACGACTTTCGATCTTTTTTTTGAGAATACAACTGTAGTAAGAACAGTTGGATATTGCTAATTTAAAAGGACCTAAGCGCCAAATTGGAAATTCAAGTTATTAGCAATTGTATTAAAAAATAAACATTGCACAAAATTTAACAACTTTTTAATTTTGTTACTTAAACATGATACGTCGTTTAAAAGGAAATGTTAGCCTCAATTGAATGGCTTTTTCATAACTTTCAAATCGTAGACACTTTGATTTTTTGGTTTTAGTTCCTTTTAAATAAATAAATAAAAGTGGAATAGTAATTTAAAAAGATCCAAAGTATCACGGTTCTGTTTAAACAATGGAAAAAAAATAAATATTGTTTTTTATTAAAAAATGACACGGATAAGTTTATATAAAGAGAACCCCTACTTGGATCCTTTCATACCGAATCAGCTAAATAACCTTACACATAGGCAATGTGAGGAAAAGAGAAACATGAATACCCGCATGTAAACATTTCGGATTGGATGAGTCACACTGCATTTTTGCATTATGTCGTTTGGGCCTTTACCTTTACTATATGGATGGCGCAAACTGGAACTTTTATACATATAAAATAAATAGAAGGAAGTCGTTTGGTGTCAAAAACTCATTTTTTGCAATTTAGCGCATGGTTTCTTTTCATTTATTATCATCCAGTTTATGGCTGTTGCCATCCATCTCGGAGCTATGGGGTCATTTTCAGATTTTGCCCATTTTTACAACTTCCTTTAATTTGTTTGCTGTTAAAGTTATGGAAAAAAATTAGAAAGGTTAATTGTGTAGTTTTTTTCGTAGAATATTATAATATAATTAGTTTTTGTTTACGTTGAGGAGTTCTTGAGAAAATTACCCAAACTATGTTTTTTCCCTATGAAACACCTTGTATTTATTTTTTATATTTACTTAGCTCTCTTTGCGCTTTCCAAAAATATATACTATCATGTATTTTTATTTTCAATTTTTCTAAAAATTGTAATTTTCCATAAATTTGGATTTATTATAGAAATCCATGACTAGGGGATACCATCCTGAGATCCCGGGATCCCATCCCTTTTACAGTCCCGAAATTTGTATTATAATTTTTGTATTAAATTTCTTAAATTCCGGGATTTTTGGAATCAATAAATCAATGTTATTCTTTTAAAATAACTGCATAAGATGAAACACTTAGTTTTCCTGTCAATTTATCAAGTTTTTAATGCCAACAAAACTAAAAATTCAGCCATTTTTATTTCCCAGTTGATTTTAGTCAGTTTTACGCGGTCTTACTTGAAGAAATAAGTCATGCAAAAGCAACACTTCACATCATGCAAGTTATTAGAATTTTGCATTGAAATATATTTATTTGAAGTATATTTCGGATATTTTACTTTTTATTATTTAAAGGGTCTATTATTGCCTTAAGTTTGATTTATTGTAACAAATTACAAATGTTTTAATGCAATCAATTAGATGTTATGTAAGGGTATGTCGATGTTGCAAAAATGCAGTTTTGTTTTTATTTTTAAAGGTACCTGATCAAAACGACTGTAGAAATGTCTTAATCAAAAGAAAGTGTTTATCAAGTTAATTTTTCTATATTTTAATTAGTTTGTTTTCTTGTTCTGAAAAAAACTTTTTTGTGAGGATTTTTTTAATTAAAAAAAAAGCTTTAAAAATAAAAGTTGATTTTTGAATATATTCGCATTTTTTGTAAGCTACCCTCAAATCCCAAGACTATTTCGGGATTGTGCCCAGTCCCGGAATCCCAAGATTGGAAAAAGGCTTGGGATTATATTCTCTAGCCATGACAAAAATATCAAAACATTTATTAATACATATTTTTCTGTTTTACTTTCTTAAATAGATATTTTATTAAAAATTACCTTTTGTATCATGACCTTATTTTCAATAACTTAAATAAGCTTTAAGAAATAAAAATGTAGTTTTTCTTTTAAAAGTTTCACTACTTTCACTAATAATAAATAGCTTAACAATAATAAATAGTTCAAGGAATATGATTTTATTATAGAAAAGTACTATTACAGGAAAAAAATACTAAATAAAATAAAACTAAAAACAATATTTCTTATAGAACACTTTAATTTTATATTCTATTGTAATTTTTGTTATTTTAGCATACCAATACATAATTATTTTATTTACATTTATTTAATATACCATTTTTTTCTCTAATAGTTTTTTTCTGTATTGGAGTCATATTTTTTAAGCTAAAGAAACTTAATTACAATAACTTTAAAATA
>JACEGR010006177.1:0-63962 GCA_014170235.1 Listronotus bonariensis
CGTTTATTACCCCTTAACATAGCTTGATCCACTTCCATCTTATCTTGCATATCATATTCGTCTGAATCTGAACTAAATTTATGCTTACTTGCTATGTTTAGTTCTGACGATAAATCTTCTTCAAGTTTCTCCTCCAAAAATTTTCTTTTTTATTACCAGTATTTTTACCATTATCGGTTTCAATTTCGTATTTTCTTTTTCTCACAGGTTTAGAATTTGACATTTTTTGTTTAATTTTCTTTTCGTGATAATTATCGAATATTTGTGTTTTATTGTTTTTCATATTTTTTTGAATCTTTTTATCCTTTTTATCTAATACTTGGTGTCGTTGATTTTTTGCCGAAATCGATTGAAAACAATTTTTCATAATAGTCATATTTTGTTGTAACTGATTTATACTTTTACGATTAATGTTTTGCTTTTTCGTTATACCCACTAACTGACACTGAACACCATTTTTCCTTTTGTTTTTAATTTATTTATTTTATAATCCCCTCCTATTCCCAATTTAATTTTACTATGCATAGCACCCGAAACACCTACAGCTGCGAGTTTTTCTTTCCATGACGCATCTGGAGCACTTATTGTACTTAAAGCTTTTTGTAGTAAAACTTTATCTGCCGCATGGCGTTCATTTAATTCTTTATTATTTGCATAGGCAATATCATGTTCTTTGCATGCTTCATCTAACGAATTAATTCCCATATCTCCTCGTTCTAATCTTTTTGTAATTTCGTTCCTGGATCACAAAATCTATAGCCAGGTAAGTGAAGTTCAAAGGGAAGTTTATTAATTAAAGAGTTTAATAAACCGTTTCCCTTAATAAGACGTTCTTGTTTTACGTAATATTTCATACCTTTAACTTGGTAATTGTACAATAAGACATATAGTAACAAACTAACTATAAAATATTACTTCACACTGATTTTATACTTAGTCTTGTAACATTCTTTAATCGGTAATATCAAATTTTAAAAACATTGTATTATGAAAAAAATTGTTAAACAAAAAACCACGCTTGCTGTTGAAAATCATGATGTAATTGATAACAAAAATATTATAAAACATAGTAAATTATTACCTACAACAATACGTTGTATTATAACCGGTCCATCCAATTGTGGTAAAACCTCTGTAATGCTCAGTCTTCTTGAGCATCCCAAAGGTTTAAAATTTGAAAACGTATATTTATATTCAAAATCTTTGTATCAACCAAAATATATTTATTTAGAACAATTATTAATACCCATAAAAGGTATTGGTTACTATGCATTTAACAATAGTGAGACTATAATTCCACCATCTAGGGCAAAACCAAATTCCATATTTATTTTTGATGACGTTGCATGTGATAAACAAGATGTTATAAGAGAATATTTTAGTATGGGACGTCATAATAATTATGATTGTTTCTATCTTTGTCAAACTTATGCAAGAATCCCTAAACATTTAATTAGGGACAATGCAAACATGCTTGTGGTATTTAAGGAGGATGATTTAAATTTACGTCATTTATATTCTGACCATGTTGGTACTGACATGTCATTTGATAAATTTAAAAGCATATGTTCGTATTGTTGGAAAAGTTCATTTGGTTTTTAACAATTATAAAGGATAATAAGCTTAACGACGGACGGTACCGCCATTGTTTTAATAATTATATATATCTTTAGTTAAACCAAATTATTTTATTTAACATATTATTACTTAATTTGCAAAATGGTTTTGAATAATGTAAATATTAATAAAAATCTTAAATCCAAATTAATTGCCAAAAGAAAACAAATTAAAAATAAATTAAATATTTTAAAACACGGTCAAGTTGTCCATGAAAGCCTATTTCAACCAATAACAAAACATCTACAAAATATTGAAACAAAATTGGAACCAAAAAATAATAGGGAACGGACAAATAATACCGAAAATGTATTGTGAACACCTAGTATAAAAAAGTATACATTTTGGGAATTTTAAAAATATACATTTTTGGGAAATTTAAATTTTAATTGGGTTACTTAACATTGGGAAATTTGCTACATAAAAATATACGTGAGGTGTCAAGGTTTAAAAAGTATAAATCAAACAATTTTCTAGGTTACTCTTATAATAATAAAATAAAAACATTAAACAAGCTGGGTCGCCTAGAAACGCAAAACAAACACTGGAAAATTTAATATTTAAAGGGAAAGAATGAAATTAGAAAAGAGGAGATAGATTAGATAAGAAGTGGGTAGTAAAAGTATCAAGTCAAGTATAAAGTTAAAGTTTTAGTTAAGCCCCGTACGGGCTACTCCGAGTGGGGGTATGCCCGTACTTAATTTAGCTAGTTAAATAAGTTAAGTTGGTTTTTAAAAAATGCAAAGTTAGTTTTGATGGTCCACCGGTCTCATGGTCCAAAAGATAGTTCCACATGGTACTTTTGCCCCAGTGACGTAAAGTGGTGACCCTATATGTAATTCCAAAATATATACGTCACATATGGTGGAGGCGCCCCCGTTCCCAGTGACCTTTGTAAAACGTCGGTTATGGTAAGCTGTGCCCGCCCCAGTTCCAGTGCCCTTTGTGAAGCGATAGGAAAAGTCGCTCATGGTACGCCCTTCCTACCCCTCAGTGTATTTGTGGAAGAAAATACCATATATATGGTAAAGGCGTCCCGTTCCCCGAAGAAGAAATGTGTGGTAAATGTTGAAGACGGGGAAAAAATATGTTGCGTAGCGTAGCTGCAAGGAGGTAGCAGCGTAGCTACAAGAAAACGAAGATATATTCAGTTTTTATAATATGGCTAAATGGTGTTAGCCAGAGTTGTTGAAGAAGAATATGAAATAGTTGTTTGCGTTGAAGTTGTCGTTTTACGTCGTGAAGACGGAGTTTAGAAGCAGCATTAGCACTGAAAGCCGCAGCTCTAGTATGGGGAAGAGCTCTGAAGTATGGTCTTGAATGGTGGGGTACAAGACAGTTAAGCGGCCCTGAGAAAGCTCAGGATATGGGTAAATTGGCACGCGGCTGCAGTAACCTGATGTGGAAGAAGAAAATGGGAGTGAAAGGTGGACAATGGTATGTGGAGAAGAAGTACGGGACAATTGGCCAATGGAACGCACCATCAAGGACATAGGCAGGGAGGCAAGGTGGACCGGTACAGTTCGACAAAGGAAGGACAATCTAGGAAAGTATGTTATTTGTAATCGAGTGTTGTGTGATGTGTTTAGGTAAATCTTTGATATTTGTTTAATTAATTGTATTTTTTTGGTGTTTACTTACTAGAAAAAAATTTTTTTAATAATAATAATTATTTAATATGCAGAGAAAAGTAGCCTAAAAGTAAAATTTGATAATAACTCTTTTTTAACCCACCGTATATGTAATATTAAGTGATAAAAGGGCCATTGTTTTAATGATATGTAATATCCGGGAAAGGTCAAGACCATTTCTAATAATGCAGAGCTAGCTAGTTTCAAATAAACATTTTTTATTTACCAAGTCAGATGTTTTTGTTTAGTACATATGTAGTAAAGTTAATGAGTAATAACACTATGTATTTAAAGTGTCCAATATAGGAGGTATAAAATTTAGGCCACTTTCCTCTAAAAAATAATCTTAACCGTTACAACTATATTTAAATAAAACTACTTGGAGAAAATCTAAAATTTAGAAATTATTCTGTTGACAATAGCAAAAAATTAAAAAAAATTTTAATATCTATGACAAATCTTTTAATTTTTTGAAAAAAAGTCGAGGCTTTAAATTCATCAAAACAATTGTTTTTTGGATTAAAGGCTATTTGAACATTTTTTTTTGTTTTCATATTTTAGATGAAACTTTTTGATGTTTTTAAAACTTTGGAAAGTTAGGATTATTTACATTAATTTAAATACTAGGTAACATATTGTTGGATTTTTGAATTTTTGTAAGCTATATGGAACTATCGTTTTTGGTAATATTGCTAATTTTTTTTTTAAAGGGTTTAAAGTAAATTTGGCTCATTTCTAATATCGTTGTGGGTCCAACGCTTTCAGGGAAGGGGCATATGTGAACACCTAGTATAAAAAAGTATACATTTTGGGAGTTTTAAAAATATACATTTTTGGGAAATTTAAATTTTAATTGGGTTACTTAACATTGGAAAATTTGCTACATAAAAATATACGTGAGGTGTCAAGGTTTAAAAACTATAAATCAAACAATTTTCTAGGTTACTCTTATAATAATAAAATAAAAACATTAAACAAGCTGGGTCGCCTAGAAACGCAAAACAAACACTGGAAAATTTAATATTTAAAGGGAAAGAAAGTAATTAGAAAAGAGGAGATAGATTAGATAAGAAGTGGGTAGTAAAAGTATCAAGTCAAGTATAAAGTTAAAGTTTTAGTTAAGCCCCGTACGGGCTACTCCGAGTGGGGGTATGCCCGTACTTAATTTAGTTAGTCAAATAAGTTAAGTTGGTTTTTAAAAAATGCAAAGTTAGTTTTATTGGTCTACCGGTCTCATGCTCCAAAAGATAGTTCCACATGGTACTTTTGCCCCAGTGACGTAAAGTGGTGACCCTATATGTAATTCCAAAATATATACGTCACAGTATTAAACAGTCAATTAACACCGAAAAAAGAAAAAAACATAAAAGAAGAATTATCTAATGATTCTATTATTGAAGAAGCAATGGAAAATGACTACTACAAAAATTTTAATTCAATAAATTCCGAACCGCTTCCTTCAACATCGACGCCTCTGCAAGAATTAAAAGAAACACCCAAAGGATTAATACATAACATCACTCCCTAACCGTTCCACATATGAAAAGAAAACCTAATTTTTCTTCAGCAAAAGGTCTGTAAAACCTAAGAAAGGTATTAGTAAAAATCTACAAAAATAACTGCAAGAAGATGAGGCAAAGAAGCAAAAAAGTATGAGGAGCAGCTAAGAAAAACTATAGAAGAAAAATCTTTTAGTGACTATTACGAACAATATCATTCCTTACCTTTAAAATATATTAAAAAATGTATTAAAGATCCGAATAGTGATAACTCGGATGGTAAATTTCGTGTGAAATTTGAAAAAGATATTGAAAGATTTTCCATAGGTAATAAAACAATAAATTTTGATGGACCTGATCTTATAATTGCTGGAAAAAAATACAAGGGTACAAAAGGTCTTTATGGTTTGCTTTTTAATCAAAATGTTCCAGTACTTTATACCAATGATGATGCAAAAAAATTATGCACGAATTTTATTTAAATCAAATGCTGTTAAAAATATTACTTCTAGTAAAAATATGAAATTTAAAAAAATTATTGAGCCCTTAGTATTAACTGCTAACTCAAGTATATCAGACGACGACGACGACGAAGAAAGTTTAACAACGCCACACCAAGGTCAAGGACTACGTATGACGGTATCGAATAATCCAATTGATTATGTTTACTGGGATGATCCAAATGAACTTGTCGAGAGGCTAAGATTATTACTCGCATCACAGACTGCAGACAATACAGGTCATACAAATGAAATTAATTCAATTATTGAAGAGCTACGTGAGGCCAATATAATAGAGTAATTTATTTTTTGAAATAATGTCAAGGTTTGCAACAAATTGTCGACGAATTACATAAACCTGCTAGAATCAATTTTAAAAGAAGAAAGGTTATTATTAAATCTTTATTAGATTTAATGCAAGCCGATCTTGTAGATATGAGAGAATACGAAAGGGAAAATAATGTTTACAAATATATTTTAGTAGTTATTAATTGTTTCTCTAAATTTATATGGACATTTCCTTTAAAATCCAAAGCTACTTTTGAAGTAGCTAAAGCATTAGAACGTGTTTTTAAAATTCAAAAACCACAGCATCTTTGTACCGATTCAGGTACAAAATTTACAGGAAAGGCTGTACAAGATTTATGTAAAAAATACAAAGTTATTCATTATGTAGTTTATAGTGAGAATAAAGCTTCAATTGTTGAACGGGTCAATAGGACTCTTAAAGGAATGATGTGGAAAGAGTTTAGTATGCAAGGATCGTATAAATGGTTAAATGTTTAAAAAAAATTGTTGACATTTATAACAATAAAAAACATAGAACTACTGGTTTAAAACCTTCAGAAATTACAAAAACATTTTTTACTTAATACAGTGTATAACCGAATTAAAATGACATCAAAACCTAAATTTGTGGGTGATCATGTACGTATTTCCAAGTTCAGAGGTGTATTTGACAAAATGTACAGACCTAATTGGTCCACAGAAATATTTACGATAAAAAGTTCAACTTACTAATCCCGTAACTTATTTACTTCAAGATGAAAATAAGCAAGATATTAAAGGAGGTTTTTATGAGCTTCAACTACAAAAAGTTAAATATCCAAATATTTATCTAGTAGAAAAAGTATTAAAACGTACTGGTAACAAAGTCTTTGTAAAATGGTTAGGCTTTGACAACAAACATAACAGTTGGATTGACAAGAATAATGTAGAATAAGTAATTCTAATATTTTTTAATCTTATATGTATTATAATTTAAAAAATAAAAACACTATTTTTATTTAATAAATTGTTTTATTTTTACTACAACATATAAAAAAACCTTAAAAAGTTATTTTTACAATTTTAATCTTGTCTTCGATCTCTATTATCTAATGCACACGTAAATTTTACACAGTGTGCTTGGCTCCTGATCTTCTTACAATCTCTTTTTGATAGGTACAAGGAAAACAAGGAGTGTTTATCATTTCAGATTGACCTTTACACACCGGACAGACATACTTAACGGGAACAGGAATTTTAACTAAATTTTTAAAATTGTTTATTGTTTATTACAATCACACGTTTATGGTTGAAATGTTTTAGCACTAATGTCCTTCAACACTTTATTGCAAAACACACAATCTTTTTGTGATGTAGGAGGTCCGTCAAAATGATCTTGCCAATCGGGATGATTGTAGTGTATAAAACAAGGTAATCTTGTTCGTAAAGTAAAATTTGTTCTATTTTCGTATGTTAGTTTTCCCCAAATATGTAATAAATCAAGACTGTCTACATATCTTAAAAAAAATTAATGGTAAACTTTTTAATTCATTTGCAGTACAATCTTTTATATTTATATTATCGGTTAATAAATCAAACATGTGTTCTGTCATCGTTTTAAAACATTAATCAGAATAAGTCAATTATTTTCCCCTACCAATGACGCAATACTAGACAAAATACATATAAAAAGCATATTTAATCATTAGCAATCAAATAGCTAAAAATGTCTAACCAAATCCTATTTTTTATTCTACAATATCTTCTGTACAGTAGTTTTATAACTTATAGTAACTGTGAAAGTACTTGTGATATATATAAAGATAATTATAATTATTTAAAGGACTATTATGATACTTTATATAATACAAGCCTAAACTTGTATAAGGAATGTACCAATCAGCTTAATTATTATGTTGAATTATATGATAGTGAACTAGAAGTGCATGATATGTGTATGGAATCACTTCAAAAATGTGAGAATAAAACAACAGACCTGACAAACACTCAAAACTTTACAAATCAAGTTAGGTTATTGAAAGAAAATATTGAATTGGAATCGGCTTTGCTTGCACAAAAAAGCAAAACAAAAACATGTGAAAACAAAAATTTAATTTCTTTTTCTCTTATAAGTGAGAAAACACAAGAAATATTGGATTTAAGAAACAATTTAACTAATCTTACTGTTGAAATTTATAAGGTAGACAGTGATTTAAAGGAATGTCAAAAAAATCTTAAAAATAATTTAAAATACCAAAATAAAATTTTTGACAATCTAAATGATTGCAGCATTGAACGAGAAGAACTATTACAGGAACAAAAAAATAAATATGTAACTAGATTATCTACTTGTCGAAAAAATAATCGAAAACTAAAAGAAAACTGTACTACTAAATAACTTATATTTATTTTTTTATAATATTTTAACTAATAAACAAGCAATGGTCTTTTGCATATAGAGCTGCAAGAAAGGGACCATGGGAAACATATGCAAGAGATCAAGAACGTTTTTACCGACGAATTCAACACTATAAACCAATTTCAGATAAAATATTGGATCCTTTTCATAGAAACAAAATTTATGTAGCACGATTTATTAATTAAAATATATTTTATTATATAAAATGATTTTTTTTAACATACAAAGTCCTTACAAATTTTCCCACCTTTTTTCAAATCAAACCTACCCGAGCCAAGACGAGCCAAGCCGAGCCTAACCTTCTTTAAAATTTCCCGCCAATTTCCGAGCCAAGCCGAGCCAAGCCTTTTTTTAATTTCCCGCCAATTTACTTGTAACATTTTATTACACCACATGGGTAGTAGCAGACTAGCCTAACCCAGCTTTCTTTTCCTACATTCTTTGTCTCTTTCTATACCTACCTATATCCATCTCTCTCTCTCTCTCTCTCTCTCTTTACTTCTTTTAGGCTTGGTGAAGAATTAAAAAGTCACGTGACGTCACTTCTTGTACCGACAACAGTGACATCTACACAGCATCATTGGTACCAGATTAAATTATCAATTATCTTAAAATTTACCTCTACAAGACTAGTATGACGTCATCACAAAGATGGTACAACAGGTTAGATTTTACTTATTTAAATTTTATAGATAAACAAGATATACCCATAGACATAGAAAAAATTCAAACAGAAACCGCTAATGACGCTGTTTCAAAGAAAATATTGCACTTTCTGGTGCACGGCTGGCCAAATGCGGTAGAAAATGAGTACAAGGCATATTTTATTCGCAAAAAATGAAATAACTATTGAAAATAATGATTTAATGTGGGGCTAAGAGTAATAATTCCTTTTTCGTTGCAAACAACCATGTTAAAGGAATTACATAATTCACACATGGGAATGGTAAAAACTAAATCACTAGCTAGAAATTATATTTGGTGGCCATCGTTAAATAATGATATAGAAAAAATATGCAAGTCTTATAATGTCTGTTCAAAATTTCAAGCCACACCAGAAAGCTGCCCTTTAATTCCTTGGAAATTTCCAGAAAATGCTTGGGAAAGGTTACATTTAGATTTTTTGGGACCTTTTAAAGAAAAAATGTTTTTATGCGTTACTGATGCATTTTCTAAGTGGATAGAGGCTTATTATATGAATAGCACTAATGCTTTTTCTACTGTAGATAAACTTTTTGCTTTATTTGCACAGTTCGGTATTCCGAAGTATATAGTCTCGGTCCTCCGTTTACCTCTAATGAATTTCAATCATTTTTAAAAAAGTTAGGAGTTAAACACAAAACAATTTCACCGTTTAATCCAAGCACAAAGGGATGGGCGGAAAATACTGTAAAGACGGTTAAACAATTTCTGAAAAAGGTTAATTTTGATAAAAATTTGCTGATAAGACTAAATGAGTTTTTGTTTGACTATAGAAATACAGTTCACTGTAGCACTGGTTACTCTCCAGCACAATTACTATTAGGGCATAATGTAAGAACTCGTTTCACGCAATTAAATCCCTTGCTTGACAATACAAGTTCATGTACTTCAAATGTTGTTTTTCAAAACTTAGTGCGGGTCAGACAGTTATTTGTAAAGATTATCGTAATCCTAATAGTGTAGTGTGGTGCAAGTGCAAAATTCAGAAGAAAATTGGTCCATATATCTATATAGTAAAAGTTATTGGTACACCTCTTATTTGGAAACGTCATATAAATTCGTAAGTGTTTAGTTTAGAGTTAGACGATGTATCATATAATTTACCTTCTAATTTAGTAAATAGTAATGGTAAAGAATCTGAAAAGATTTGTGCTAGACGTAGTTTACCAAACATGGTTTTTGAAAGTAATAATAAGGCCAAACAAAATGTTGTTTTGAGGCCACAGCGCGCTAGGAAGCCACCAGACCGTTTGGTTTTAGATTGGTAAAGTAGGGTTTTAGACCCCAGGGAGTGTGGTGGGTTCAAGGTAGGCCTTTTGTGAGAATGATATGTTAGTTTGTGATAAACACCTCATTATGTTTTTATCGTTTAAACCATTAGCATATTGTGCGATATTATTTTTATACCGGTGTCGGAATCGAATAAAATGTTAAGTTTCGGGAAACATTGTTTTATTTGAATCCCGTATATTACACAGAGCATTTTTATTATTTTGGGACCCTCCTCGTATTTCAGTTGTCGTTTAAGGCCGTGTTTCCACGGGCCACTTTTTGAGGTTGATATGAACCACAAAAAGTGTTTCCATAGTAGCCAATCCGATCACAAAAATTTTAGCATTGTTGAAAATCGGAACTACAAGCTGGCGACAGTAGACCAACCACCTTTGTGGCCCATATCAACTTCAAAAAGTGGCCCGTCGAAACACGGCCTAACAAAAGTAAAAACTGATAATAGTATATATTTTTACGTGAAATCCAGTGGTGTTCCTAGTTAGATTTAAAAAAATATATTATCAGTTTTTACTTTTGATATAAGTTAAAGGACAACTGAAGTACGAGGAGGGTCGCAAAATGGAAAAAAATCGGTCCTAAAAAACAAAAAGAGCCCTAAAAAATTTTTAGTGGTATCTTTCGTTTCATCAAAAAGTAGCAACACTTAGCGAAAACTGCAATTCTCTATCCCTAATAATATCCAAGATACCCTGCAATTGCAACGAAATCCGGACACCCTGTATACAGATTACAGCTAATTAATCTTCCGGCGGGAGCGCTTGTACAAGGAGGCTACATTAGTGCGTCGGGCTGCTATAGCGCCTAAACTATGGAAGTTAGAATTTGTTTAAAGTGGTTGATAAATTAGAGATAAAAAAAAATTCATTGGTTATAAGTAATTACTGTTAGAAATAAATTTATTTAAAAAACTTTTTATATCAACAAACATTTTTTTATATATATTTTTTAACAGTAATTGCAGCTAAAGTCAATGAAATGCATTAAAGATAGGCAAAACTGTACTTCTTTTAAAAAGTCCCTGTATTTCTTTAATGACGACCCTATAGAAAGCATGCGAATATATTTGCTGTAAAGTGTTTTTTTTTAAATTTTGAAGATTTGCAATTTTTTTACTTTTTAGACAGCCTACGTAATTTCTTCGTTTTTAAGTGCATTTTATTGTCTATTTTATGTTCATTATACGCAACAATGCCTATCTTAATGGTTTTAACGATGCCTATCTTAATGGTTTTAAATCAATTCCAGGTAATATTACCACAATTTTAATTGAAAACTATGCAAAAGTGCGATATGTTTTTGTATAACTCTCCGTATTTTCTCCAATAAAGAATTTGCATTTTTCCATTTTGCTCCATTTAATTTGTAAGTACCCTGTGTAGTTTATTAGTTTTTTTGGTGCATTTATTTTCGTTATCTTAACTAGGTACACTGGCCCATATTTATTGAGTTTTGACTCAGATTTAGGCGAATTAACCCTTATTTAATTTAAAAAAAAGGCAAAAATGCACTTCTTTTAAATAACCCTTTGTAAGTAATAATCAATTATTATCAAACTTGCAAAAACATTCCGAAATAATAATTAGTTTATTAGTTTTTTGGTGCATTTATTTTCGTTATCTTAACTAGGTACACTGGCCCATATTTATTGAGTTTTGACTCAGATTTAGGCGAATTAACCCTTATTTAATTTAAAAAAAGGCAAAAATGCACTACTTTTAAATAACCCTTTGTAAGTAATAATCAATTATTATCAAACTTGCAAAAACATTCCGAAATAATAATTTGTTTAACAAATTTATGTTTTTTTTTTTAATTTTATAGATATGGGAATCACGAATTTCTTTACATTTTGCAGATGACCAGTGGTTTATTTAATTTTTAAACAATCTATATAATTCAATTATTTTTAAATGCATTTATTGTTGTTATATTTATTTGGCAAAATGGCTCTCAGTTTAAAAGTTTATCATCGGTTCTGGGTAAAAATACCGTTAATTAAATAAAAAGTTGTAAAAATGTACTACTTTTAAATAACTCTGTGAAACTCAAGGATCAAAAATGTGACTTATTTCTTTATCACTCTGTATAACATAGTCAGTAAAAAGCAGCTTAAAGACAGTAAGAATAATAATAAAGGTATATTAAATAACATAATTCCTTCTAAACACCGCTTAAATTCGAAGCTAAAAGTATCATTAACCAACGACCGACGCGTATCCGGCGAACGGCGAACAAATGTGATCTTGTGAGCAGTTACACTGCCTTCGTCACTTGTATACTAGTTAGAAGGAACAAATGCACAATCTGGCAAGAAAAATGACTAACAGGAGCTATTTCAATGAAAAACTAACGAGACCTTGAAGAAGGAGTGTAATCGACATGCTTTCAAAACGGGCTTGATTTTTTGTCTAAATTATAGTTCTAAATATGTCACTAGAGGGTACTGTGGTCAATCGGAATCTATCTGGGGTTGCTGCTTATGTTGCATATGTACAAAAAATAGTACAAAATTAAAATAGAAAATTTCAATAATTTTTAAATACGACGCTATAGAATACCACTTAATCCTAATGGGTTTGTATTTAACAAACATAAGAAAATTTTCGAAGAATAACGGAATGGGTGCTTAAATTCCCAAGATCACCGTTATTTTATTTTCTATATGCATTTTTCGGTTTAATAATAAAAGTATTATTTTAATTTAGCTCCAGCTCTCATTTCCCTGAAGGGGGAATAATTCCTTAATTATCCTAGATAATCGAAATAGGAATAGGAATTTTGGACTGTGTCATTATAAATCAAAAAAAAAAAAAAAAAAAAAAATAGAATATCTTACTTTAGCTTTTATTTTTTAAATTGTCATTTACATTTTTGGTAATTTTTGTATTTAAAGTGTTAATTTAAGAATTTCGCTTGTCTCTTTAGATACAAGTAGAGTTTCAAAATAAAGGTTAGACTTGTTGCTTTAAAATATATAAAATAGAGTTTTGCAATGTTGCGAGTACTAACTGTTAAACCAAAAAAAAAACAATTTATTCTTTTAAAAAACCCTGACTTCTATTAAACAGTTCACTTTATATATAAAAAGAATTGCTATTGTCACAAGGCTTTATATACAATAATAAACAAGAATATTCAACGTTTGTGTAGAACTAATAAGCTAAGTATACACTTCGTACAAGCTCGATTCCTTCCACTGAGTTTCAGTGCGGTGAACACTAGCAGGTAGCGATTAGACAAAAAAATATATTTAAAACTCGCCGACTGCTTAAATGTAGTAAATAATAAAATTTCATTTTGAGCCAGGACGTAGCTGGGACCCGCTCCCCCTCTCTCCCCAAAGAGAAAATTCAAGTTTTAAATATGAATTTACTACCTGTATTTTTGTCGTGAATTTTACCAAAATTTGTGAATTACAATAAAAATATCTGCCTTTTTCTTATAATTAAAGGCAATTAAAGTGTGTCTACTTAAGTTCGAACCATATGGGAAACTTCTTTATTATTAATTTAACGAAAAAAGTTATTCGTTATAAAAAGTTCTGCATGGTCTAAAACCCAATATGCAATCATTAGATAATAATTATTTGCAGTGGTATACGAGGTATGTTGAAAAATGTGAATTTTACTCAAGGGGAAAGTACCTTTATTTTTAACAATATCAATTTTTTTATGAGAAAAAATTATTTAAAATTAAAAATTACTTACAAATGCGTAATTGTAACCATTTACTAAAAAAAATAAACTTCAGTTCTCATCATTGGGAGTTTTTATTATTGATTTTAAGAAAAAAAGTTATTCTTTATAAAAAATTTACAATGCCTAAAACCTAAAATGCAATCATCAGATTTTAATTCTTTCAGTGGTATACGAGGTATGTCAAAAAATATGATTTTGCTTAAGAGAAAAGTACTTTTATTTTTAACAATATCGATTTTATTTGTAAAAAAGATGTTTAGAATAAAAAATAACTTACAAATATGAAAACTCAATTATTTAAATTTTTAACATTATTAACATTTTGTGACATACCTCGTAACCACTGCAAAAAATTAATATCTGATTATTGAATTTTAGGTTTTAGGCCATGCAGAACATTCTATAAAAATATTTTTTTCCTTAAAATCAATAATCCCCATGGTAAGAACTGAACTTATCTTTTTTAAGTAAATAGTCAAGTTTGCATATTTGCAAGTAATTTTTAATTCTAAACAATTTTTTGTATATAAAAAAAATATTGTTAAAAATACTAAAGTACTTTTCCTTTGGGCAAAATTCACATTTTTGACATACCTCGTATACCACTGCAAAAAATTATTATCTAATAATTGAATTTTAGGTTTCCCATATGGTGCAAACTTAAGTAGACACGCTGTATAAGAAATTGTAGAGTGAAAAAATCAACTGTCTATAGTTATTTTAAGAAATATCGAAAATTTTAAATTATTTTGGATAACAAAAAAAATACAACAGATAAAGGATTCACATTCAACACTAAAATTTTGTAGTATCGAATATATCAATTTAGTTTGGCAAAAAAACGTTCTATATCAAAATGTTTTCTTAAGGTCAAGAGCTTTTGGTACACCGGTTTGGTGTGAGTCCCACGTCTCAGTTATTAGATTAAAAAAAATTAAAATCCTAGTTACGCACTTAAATTTTTTAGGTTTCTTGTCCATGGAAAACGTATCAAGGTAAGCGTTAAATGCAGAATAATACACTTAAGGCAAAGAAGGTGTCAAAGGCAGATTTTTAGATTGTAAGTGATAACAAAATAAAAACACAACGTAAGAGAGCTAAAGTTCTAAAAAAACTCTTGGGGAAAACTAAAAACAATATTCTACGGGCTGCGTATGACCTCGTACTATTGACACAAATTATGAGAATAACCAGATGCGAAAGTGCGGCGAAATACGCTTACTTGTTTCTTTGACCTTGAGAAAGAATGATTGATTAATCTGCACCAATGCATGGATCGTGATATTTTTGGTTTGTAAAAGCTAAACCGCACCAAGGCGCTAAGGAGAGATACACCTTTATAGTAACTAATTATGCAGCTTATTTTTCATGTAGTAAAACGGGACAAAAGAATAATACACTAATTGGGAATTTAAATATTCATTTATTTAAAAATATCACTTACTAAAAATGTAACAAACTTTTAACTTTTCGTTTTGTTTTGTCACATTTTTTTCATGTATTTAAAGTTCTATTAGTAAATTTTAATGTATAATAAATTTTTAGTCTTAAAAATAATTTGGTAACATAGAGCAGCGAAAATTTTTAACATGGATGATGAAAAGCTTGTGATTTATTTCAACAAACATGTTTTGAGAAATGTTTTCTTTAGTACAAAATTTCTCAAATTGTGCTGTAAATATTTTTTCTAATTCATAAATGAAATGTACAAATCTTATTTTTAATAAGTATTTTTTTTTATCCTTGGAAAATCCACAAATTAGTTTAGTTCAAACTTTAAACATTAACAAAGGCATATACTTTATATCAAAAATTAATATAGCTACCTGATTCCAGTAATGTTTGAATATCTCCTTGTTGGTCATGGATACTGTCAAAAGGTGCTGCAGGTAGATTAAGACGTATATCTAAAATGTATAGATATACGACATTTGTCTTTGTTTGTGCCAGCACGTTTCTACTACAATACGGTAAAATATTGCTAAAAGATATCACGTTTAGATAATTTAGTAAAAAAGTCTACCCCTGGTTTTATAAAACATTGTAAACGATTCAACTAATAGGATTTAGAATGTTTAACACAACGTAATAGTATTTCGTTTCATTACTTTAATTGGTTTTTAAAATTATTTTGTGTAACCGGGGATTAAAACAAAATCATTAATAGTGGCGTAATAATTTTTTTAAAAGAAACACTGCGGGAGTCTTTTAAAGCAAGTAATGTATGTAAAGTATGCCATAGTAATAGCCAAACGTAATTCTTTTGTTTTTTTTTAATTTTGAGAGTATTTGCTATTTTTTTAAATAATGACAATTCAACCTAATATTTTTATTTTAAATTTAAATGGCAGTGCAGATATAAATAAAGAAAAGATTCACATACTGATTTATACTTTTAAAATATCAATAACTTTAGTAATATGTTAAAGTGTTTTTTAAAAACTTTGTATTAATATTTAACAGTATTGAAAGAATATTACGTTTTTAAGATTTATCAAAAATTTACCTGATAATATTGTAATTTTTTGGGAGGTTCCTTAGAAGTGTCTGTATGACTTGATGATGTTGGCTTGAAAAATATTGTCGAAACGGCAGTGTCAAATAGATGTTTAATTCCAGATGACGAGATAGAAATAAATTTATTTTCAAAATGATCTCGAACAATTTATAATTCATCAGACTTTTGCCAAAAAATCCTCTCTTCCAGCTGACTTAAGCCAAACCCTTGCCCTAAAAAATATGTTTTCAATATAAAAAACCTCCACATAATTTTTTGTTTTTTTATATATTAATTATTA
Organism: Listronotus bonariensis; assembly: GCA_014170235.1. NCBI lineage: Eukaryota > Metazoa > Arthropoda > Insecta > Coleoptera > Curculionidae > Listronotus > Listronotus bonariensis. The sequence goes on from JACEGR010006177.1 coordinate 16,425, forward strand.
ATTAGAACTAATTAATAATTACAATATTGGTTTTCAACCTATATAAAATACTTATGCATTTTTATACTAAAATATGATTTGGCTACGTCAACGTTGATGTGTCCGATATTATCTAAAGTCTGTACATCAACATATACGAACCAGATAAACATAAATTTATTATATAACAAAATATCACATTTATATTTACCTTAAGTGGTCCTTTGGGAATATAAAAAGTAACGTTCCTCTCCCGGTGACTAAAGAACCGTATAAATATAAATATAAAAACATTTATATTGTATTTATAACTAAAATTTTAAAATTAAAGAATTTAAAATTTTAAAACGGTTATGACAATAAATTATACATTACAATTAAGGTATTAAAACACGTTAAAAAACGTTAAGAACCAAAGAAAACTATTAAATAAGCAAAAAGAATTGATTTTCCGTGTTAAAAATATATTTAAAATATTCACAAGGGACCATTTCTTTATAGACACAAAAACAGTGGTCACAACATAAAGGTTAAAATAATTTAACTGACTAATTTGCAACCGAGCTGAAACGTATTGGATCTTTTATCAGAACGGATAAAGTTCATTTGATTGACAGAGGATTATGGGTCTTTTTTTAAGTTAAGGTTTTGTTGGAGTTAGTTTTGTTAAATTGGTATAAGTTTAAAAATTTAAACAATGACGTTATTATAATTAGACTCCAGAACAGTTCTGTAAAGAAAAGAAAAATTAAATAAACATAATTATTTACTTCTTTCTAAAGGGATCTTGTCCATTATACTAAAGTAACAAGAATTTAAGTTATCTATGTTTCTTCTTTTGTTAATAAAATTTTTTTCCTTCTTAATACAAATCATCTCATCCAACAATCTTTTTTTAAATATGTTTGTTTACTTAAGATAGAAACTGCCCCAAAATTAAACCTATGTGAAGTATCCAAAACGTATCCCGCCAAGGCTGTCAAATTGTTTTTCCTTTTAACTGGATTAGGTATATTAATACAGTCTCTTTTGTGTTCTAACAATCTAGTCTTAAAATATCGACCTGTTTGTCCAATGTAAACACGTTGACATTCTTAACAGGGTATTTTGTATACTATATTTGATTCCAATTCAGGAGGAGTTGCAGTCTTGGTTTTTGTAAAGAATTTTTAACAGAATTCTCACATTTCATTGCAATTTTGTGTTATCAGTTTTTAAAACCAACCCACTCTCTCTGAGAAACCTTTTACATACGGTATTTTATAATATTTAGTTGTGTTCAAATTTGTTTTGAATCAAGTTTTGTCATTACCAACATTATCATTATGTAATATTTTACGAATAATACTAGGCGGGTAGTTATTTTTGATGAGATAGTTTTTATATTTTTAATATTTTTCTCCCAAAATTCTTGGGAAGACGTCGCTCTAGTTTTTAGGTTTTTAATAATGTTCATTTTTTGTGAAAAGGGATGATTTGAGTGATAATTCAGAAATCTCTCTGAGAAAGTGGGTTTATGATACCAGTCTGTAACAATTTTATCATTACGTCTTATAACCACAACGTCCAGAAACGGTAATCTACCCGCTACTGCCTTCTCTATCGTAAATTGTAATCTGTTATGGAACTGATTGAAAACTGGCAAAACTGAATTTATTTTATTTTCTGGTACAGCTGTTATGATGTCATCCACATATCTTTTAAAAAAGGGGACTGCAAAAACTATGTTTGTAAAGAGAGATTTAACGTCTAAAGAAATTAAAATGTATTCCGGGGTAATACTACTGACTGAATGTCATTTACAAATTCAAAGAGTTTTTACATATTTTTCATCCTTGACAAAAGCATGTTTTAAAATTTCTGCAATAAATTTACTAATATTGTATGTGTGTCGGTGAACCAACAAAACTTACAATAGGTCGTAAAGGACAATCCGGCTTGTGAATTTTTGGAAGAAAGTACATTTTGGGAAAAACACCATTATCTGACTTTAGAAATTTAAAAGTATTTTCATTTATAAAGGAGTTTGTATATAGTTTTTTAACAGTTTTGTTTAACAAATCTTGAAGTTTAACCGTTGAATCGGTAGTTAATTTTTAACACGCTTTTATTAACTTGGGTTGTAACTATCTATCTATCCATCTGGCTATCTATGTAACGGAATCTTTGAGCCTAATTTTAACCAACTTCCAGCTATTCGATTTCTTTGAAACTTTGCACACGTATTAAGGACCCATGACAATGCAATAATCTGCAAACAGTATCCCGTTATCTTGTTTTTGATCGCTAGGAAAAAAAAATTCCATTATATTATAAAAACAACACCTGGGTTGCCATCTGTTGGCAACATTCCAAACTTTGCTACTCAATTGCGAAGAAATTTTTTAGTGGGTTGCCATCTGTTGGCAACATTTCAAACTTTGCTACTCTTGTTCACTAAAAAATTTTTCGCCATTTTGTCAAGAGTAGCAAAGTTAATTGATATAACGAACTAAAAATGAAAAATAATTAATAGTTTAAAAAACTAAAAAAACACGCTTTTATATGCAACCGAACTAAAAATTAGAAAATAATTTTTCATTAAAAAAAATATTGTCATTTCATAGTAAAAAAGCGTGGGGTGCTTAATATATTAAATGTTATAATTATTATATTTGCCAATATCTATGATTGAAAAGTTATGAAAAAATAGTAAAATGCACCCCACGCTTTTTACTATGAAATGACAATATTTTTTTAATGAAAAATTATTTTCTAATTTTTAGTTCGGTTGCATATAAAAGCGTGTTTTTTAGTTTTTTAAACTATTAATTATTTATAAGTGGTTTCATCATTTAACATATTATTTGCTTTCCTTATATATTCTTGTTTCTCTAAAGCTACGGTAGCGTTGCCTTTGTCAGCTTTCAAAATCATTATGTCCTTATGTTGCTTTAAAAATTATGTTTTTTTCCGAAATTAGTTTCTGCAAATATTTATCATTATGTGTTTGTTTATTATTGGAATTCAGATAATTTGTAAAACAATTTATAAATTTATTTCGTAATTCTATCTTTTGAGTTTCGTCTTCGTTTTAAGAAATAATTAATTCCACATCAATAATTATTTGTTTTATAGGTAAAGTATGTTTTGTGTAAGGTAAGTTAAACTTTTCACCTAAACTTAATAAATATTGAACGTTTTTGGAAAGCTTACATCTGTTAAATTTAAAAACCATTCACTGTTAAGGAGTTTAACCGTGTTAAGGGTAACCAAAAGAAAAAGTTTCTGGTCTTGCTTAATGCTCAAAGGGCAACATTGGCTGAACTTAACAATGAATGGTTTTTAAATTGCAATTGGCATTTAATCGCTTGTTACTTCACAGATGGCTTGGCAAACCACACTGAGAGAAAGTTCTAGCAACCATAATTAAAGTTTTAATAATCATAACTAAATTATCTCAGTTAAATAGGGGACAGATAAGATCAGTTAATGCCGTAATTAAAGTTGACTTTCTACTTCCAAATTAGTTACTATAACTAAGTCGGCTTAATAACCGAAAAATATCTGATATGTTAGCGACCATTATTTGGCATTGGTAGTGTGGTTATTAAAGTCGTCTAGTTACCGCTGTTAGTCCATGACATTATGGTAATTAAGTCATTTACTTTTTACTGCTCAATGGACTTAGTTGTGACTGATATTCAATCTTATTATCAGTATTACTATATCAACATTATTATCAATATTGTAATGTTAATGCACTTAACTAAAGAGCTTTTGTATGGTTATAATTTTTAGGACTTAGGGTAATACCTAAGCTTTAATTAAAGTAGCAAAAAATGTAGCTTGCTGGAATACACAGGGTGTCCGGAAGGTGAGGTCAAAAATGATAGGGGTGGTAGAGTGAGCCAAAATAATGTTAGTACTTCATATAAAAAAGAAGTTCTATCGCGCTTCCTTAGGGAGTTATTGAGGTTTAAAGTTAGAATATAAAAAATAGTATTTCATTAATAACTTTTGAACGGTTGGCACAATATTAATGATATTTAGGCATTTAAATTAACTCGTACCAATGCTTTTTTCCATAGGCAAATGATGCGCCGTAAGTCATAATTATACAGGGTGAGACGAATTTTTTCGTTTATTTAATGCATTTCCTACAGAGGTAAAAATTACATTTTGGTTTGACCGTATAATTTCTCTATCATTTTTATACAAAAAAGGTATACTTTATTTAAATTGATACCTTGGACCGTTTTCATATAAACGCATTTTAAATCCAGACACACCCCATTTTGTATGTAATAAAAAATCAATTTTTTGAGAAAATTATTAAAATATGGTAAAATTTTTAAAAAACAGTCTTTATTTGTGTTATAAAGTTTCAAAGGCCTTTAAACACCATTTTTAATTTTTTTAAACCACATTTTATATTTTCCTCAAAAATGGATTTTTTTGTTATATACAAAATAGGGGTATGTCTGGATTTTAAAATGCGATTTTATGAAGAATGGTCCAAGATATCGATTTACATAAGGTATACCTTTTTTGTACAAAAATGATGAAGGAATTAAACGGTCACGCCAAAATGTAAAATTTTTAATCTCTGTAAAATATGCATATAATAAACGAAAAAATCGTCTTATCCTGTATAATTATGAATTGCTGCGCTATCATTTGCCTCTGGAAAAAACACTGGTATGAGTTTATTTAAATGTCCAAATATAATTATTATTGGGGCAACCGGTTAAAAGTTATAAATGAAATAATTTTTTTAAATTCTAACTTTAAACGTCAAAAACTCCCTAAGAAAGCGCGATAGAATTTTTTTTTATATGAAGTACTAACATTATTTTGGCTCACTCTATCACTTCTACCATTTTTGACCTTACCTTTCGAGACACCCTGTATAAGCCTTAGTTATTGTAGTATATGGTTTTAGTTGCTTCAGCAAATAAGCTCTAGTATAATATATATGGTCAAGGGAGTATATGGAGAAGTATTAGGAATTAAAATCTATAAATTTGTATGTATATGTATGTATTACGAGATAAGTGTGATAAGTGGATGAGGTAGGTTTTTTTGGCTTATTATTTTTACCAACGCCATTTGACTGATAAACGAGTAAAAATTTATTTGTTTTTAAAAACCAAATATTTTATTCCGTTTTTCTATGTTTGTGGTTTGTTTTAGCGTTGTGCAGTTTAATAATGGCCAACAAACGTACTTTAACGGAATGGGGCTTTAATCAAAGCTTTTAAAACTAAGCATTAAAAAGGATTTGCAACTTCCTCATTAATAATGATAATTATTTATTCTTTTATTTTTGCGATTAAAATTGGGTTACTGGGCGATTTCCTCTTCCGTGGCTGGGCGGGGTAAAACCATGGTAAAGTGAATGTCTAGAAATTAAAGTGGATTCATTACGTTTTACTTGACAAAATTTGAGCAGTTTCTGAAATTTTATTATAAAATAGGCATTCTAAATAGCACATAAAAAAGCGAAATATTCACGTTTTGAAAAAATATAATTGTTAAATAATTGCCATTTATGACTGAACATTTAAAATTTTAAAAACTTGTGTCCGCAAAACCTATTGAACCTGCTTTAATTTCTGGACATTCACTTTACATCGTCTTTTACCATGGACTTACCCCGCCCAGCCACGGAACAGGAAAAGGTTCGCCCAGCACACAATTCCCTTCGCGGTCCCGAAAGTTTGTTGATTCATAAATAAATAAAAAAAAACGATATTTTCTTGCTCCCTTGAAGGGTTTATGTCAGTAACTGCCTCTACAACAAGTGAGTATTTTTTTTTAATCGAAAAAATAAAAGAATAAATAATTACCAATATTAATTAAGAAGTTGCAAATCTTTTTAATGCTTACATTTAAAAGCTTCTATAACAGTTTGTTTAAAGCTCCATTCCTGTAAAGTACGTTTGTAGGCCATTATAAAACTGCATAACGCTAAACCAAACTAAAAGACATGGTTATTAACGAAGCAACTGAATAGGTGGTTTTAATTAAACTAAGATTTTTACAGCGCCATTTTGAATCAGTCAAATGGCGTCCGTAGATAATAGCCAAGTAAAACCTACCTACCAAACCACGCGTAGCACAGAACTGAAATACTAGCAAGAACGTTGCGCCGCTTTTGGAAGACTTTCCGTTGACGAGCGCTACCGAAGTATATCGATTTTTAACGATTCATATCTAGCTAAATGACTTTAGTTATGAGTATTAAAGCGTCCACTTGTAATACCTGAATATCTAATAGTATTAGGAAGGTCTTATTCTGCCTTTATTAATGGAAAATTTATTTGATGCATTTAATAAACACAAATAATAAACTTAATTACCACAATTAAACCGCAACAATAGTAAATCTGGTAAGATTTATTAACAGTAAATGGATTGTAACTAAACCAACTAGTTAGTAAACGATTGACGTTAGTATTGACGTTGTACATTGACAGAAAAATATTTATAGAAATTGTGCATAGGTATCTACAAATTATTTAAAAAAATAGAGCCGTTATACAGGGTGGGTCAAAAAGGGTTTTATACTGAAAAAACCTTAAAATTTAAATTCATTACAACTAACATATTATACCATCTAGAGATTTATAAAATTGTTTAAATATGAAAATTTGTAAGCCAATTAAGAATATTTAAAAAATATTATACAGATATAATAATTTCTTATATTAAATTTTTTAAACTATCTCATGATTTTATTTATTAGGATAAAATACCAAAAAATTGGTGACAGGTGTACATACTGGCATAAAATAATAAAATAAATATAATTGTGATACAGAGTGAACCAAAAAATTATTGTAACCCCGCAATTCACACTGTATGTATCGTTTCTTTAAAATAAAAACACTTGTAAAAATCATTATACAGGGTGGCAGCTGAGGTATAAGAGAAACTTCGGATATAAATTGAACAATAAAAATTAGGAAAAAACTTCATATTAACATAAGTCCTAAACGTCTTAGTTTTTAAACTACAGGGTGTCAAATTTTTTAAAAAATATAGTTTTTTTGTAATACCTTTTATACCAATTTAGATATTTTAAAAAATGTTGAGGGCCGCCTCCTATGCACCAAGAGACATTTTTTGGCATAAAAGATTTTTTTACCAGTGTTGTTCATAAGGGGTTTAGGGTAAATATTAGAAAAAATGGTACGCCACTGGATTTTTCTAAAATATATATATTTTTTAAATTCCCATTTAGTTCGACACAAATTTGATTTCTTAACTTTTTTATTTGATGCACGGTTTTCGCGTAAATAAATAAAAACAATTTCTCGGCATGGTCAAATCCCTATCTAATTAAAGAATAAATAGCAAAGGTGATTTTTTTACTATAGAATTTGATATTTTCGATGCGAAATGACCATGCCCCGAAATTCTTTTTATTTATTTACGCGAAAACCGTACATCTAATAAAAAAGTCAAAAGATCAAATTCTATCAATCAAAAACTAATGGGTATTCTAAAAATTATTTTTATTTCCGAAAAATGCAGTTATATTAAAAAATAATTAACCTAAACCTCTCATGGAAGTCACTGGTAATTTTTTTTTATATGACAAAAAATGTAATTTGGTGCATAGAAGGCTTTTCCCAATTTTTTTAAAAATATCTATCCTGTAGTTCAAAAATTATTACGTTTAGGACATATGTTCATATAAAGTTCTTACAAAATTTTCAATGTTGTATATATATCCAAAGTTTCCCTCGGATACCTCGGCGGCCACCCTGTATTTTATTTAAGATTTCCTAAAACGATTTGAAAAAAGTATTAACACAGTTTTCCGCACTTTTTTGTAGCGTGTTGTAAAAAAATAAAAAAAGTAAAATAAAAACATTCAACAAAGTTGAAATAACTTTTAAATGTTTGCTATTTTGGATATCTTAATTAAATTTTAATACTAACTAGATACTTAATATGGTTAAATTTACATTAGCAGATCAAAAACATATACAGAATGTCACCAAAAATAGTTAATCTGAATTTAAAAAAAACTGTAAAAATACTGTTTATGGGAATTGTGCATAGGTATCTATAGTTTATAAAAAAATAAAGAAGCTGTAGCGGCACGGCACTGCTTTTAAAATCTAACACCTCAAGTAAATATTCCGGCTGTGCCTGCTACAAGGTAATTAATTTTAGGGTTCGGGAGAACTTTTTTGCCATATGATTTATTACTTTTTGTACACACTTTAAAGAATTATAATAGAATTTATTTTCTTAGTTAATTTAAAGCAAATTTGTACTGAGAATAAAAAAAACACTGTGATAAATTTTAAGAGAGCACAATTTATTTTAAAACACTGTAAAACACTGTGTATATATTTTAGATTGAGTATAATTACGGGAGCCACCCGAGCAATCACTAATTCTAAGTTAATTTTTATAAAATTTTCAATATTTATTCCACTATGTCATGACACTTACTTTTGTTTCACTTTACGACCCTTTGACCTAATTTTACGACCTTTTTGACCTATTTCCGACACTTTTAGCGTTTCTAGCCGTTTGAATTTTCACTACGCCAGATCACGGACCGTACTACCGACTGACAGACTTTTCCGAGTTTCACAGTTTTCCAGATGTATATCGAATAACGTCGTAGAAAGTACTTAATTTCTGACTAAACACTAGGTTTCCAGAGTTTTTACTGTTTTCTTGAACTATACTGAGCAAAGTTCTTAGATGTAGATAGCATCTCCACGGTTTACTGAACTTTTCCCGAACTGACATTTTCCCTAGGTCTTTGGTTGTACTGTAACAGTGCAGTTTGCAAATTTAATTACAGCGGCTTTCCTAGCGTATTATATTTTATTTGGTACCCTAGCGCCGTCTATTGCGCAGTGACTCAAAGTCGCAAACCAAGCTAAAAGGTTCCTGTGGCCTAGAACCCTGTGAGCCCGACAAGCGTTTCATTAGAGTGACGGTACTCTGTAAAGGTAACCTGATTCTTTTCTTCGAGCATATATCTACTAGAGGCTTTGCTAGCTGTTAGTGTTAACCTTTACAAATAAGATTTTTGTGACCGGTTAATTTTTCTTGTGGTGTATGAACCTTTCTCGAGTCCATGGTTTTGAGGGAAGCAGCGACATTTCACATATCTTTTTAAATCTTTGGCCTGATAGCCGTCAGATTTCGAGGACCTTTCAGAGTTTACCCGCCGAAGTGGTTCGACAAAGTGTCAAATTTTGGTCGGACATTTAGAGACTTCAAATGACACTTTCTGTCAAACCGGAGCTACGATTAGAAGGCAATTTTGTGATTTGATATTAATTTTGAATTTTTATAAGTTGTCTTTTTTATTTTGTGTTGAAATCTGATTATTTTGTTTTAGTTTATCTTTAGGAACTACCCTTCGTAGTTTACCACCACTATTTATAACTTTAGGTGGTGCCCATATATAAGTACCTTTATAGTGGTAAACTATAATAGGAGGGCTAACAAATTATCAACTTAATTATTTCTGATACTGATACAGGAGTTAAAGGAATGTTTAGGTTACTCAATCCACGACCCACGTGCCCCGACTGACATTGAGCTAGTTAGAAGGTATTTTGCCTTAAAACAAAGGCTAATTAAACATCTTTAATTAGGCAATCTTAAAAGAACTTTAGCCCAATTAAGTTACATTATAGTACTATATCGAACTTTCACTGAACTTTTCCCGAACTGACATTTTTCCGAGGCTTCACCGTTTTCTTGATGTATATCGCGTAGCGTCTTGAATTGTAGTGTCTTTTTACGGAATTATCGTGCTCTTTTTATACTATCAAACACGTGTACAAAATCCCAAATGTTTACCGGACATTGAGATTTATTAAGACATTAATTGGTCAAAAACACTTAAAATTTTATATTCTTTCGCCTTTTTACAAAATTTATGAGACAATCTGTCAAATATGTTATGTTTTAATTGAATTTATTACTTTTATACTGCTACTTCTTCGTCACCTGCAGTAACATTTTGTAAACAAGCTGTAAAATAATTTAGGTTTTTAATTATATGTAGTGTAAGAAAATTTTATTGGCAATAAATGTTCTTTACTTAGAAGGGGTGAGCTTTCCTGGTTAATATGGTTAAGTTACTCAGTCAGTCTCTTCGTGGTTCTTTCCTCGTTCGGTCAAAAATGCGCGGAACAAAAGTAGTTTAAAGTGAACTGTGAACTTGGAAAATATTTCTTTGGATTTTTACCCTTTCAGTGACTTGGAATAAAATTAAATTGGTTTTGTTTCTTTTAACAGTGAGTTTTTAAGAAATCTTGTTTTTAATCTGGAATGAAAATTTATTTATTTATTTAACTTTATTTTATTTTAAATTATAAAAATGATATTTTAAAATTTTATTTATTGTAGTGAAATTTTAATTTCCTGAGCCACTACAATTTTCCTTTATTTAATAAATAAAAATCAGTTTTTCTTTGCTTGATTATATTAAAAATTAAATTAAATTTTGTTGCACTTTTAATTACTTTATTTTTTTTGCACAAAAATAAAATCATTCTACCTTGCCCAGTTCATTACAAAGCGTTATATAGGGTGGGTCAAATAAAAGTTATATTGAAAAAACCTTAAAACTAAAATTCAATAAAACTATTTTATTATACCATATGAAGATTTACAAAATTGCTTAAATGTAAAAATTTAAAAACCAATTTATGACATTTGAAATAATTTTAATTAAAAATACTAGTAAAAGACTTGCTTAGTTCTGGTTTGTTATCTGTAATAGTATGTTATGTATAAATCAAAACTGTATAACCTTGTCTCCCCGTGGCCTAGTGGACAGAGCTTTGATCTTCGAAGCCAGAGGTCGGCGGTTCGATTTCAAGCGGGGAGACATATTTAGGTAGTAGTTATTTAAAAATAACGACCGTGGTGGCACTACCGCGTTGTCTAAAAGGTGCTGTGAAATGCAACTGCATGTTTCAGTGCTTGGACAACGTTGACGGAACAGGGGGAACGATGGGTTAAACATCTAATAACCCGACACCCACGGTACTCTGGTATTTAGGCATAGACCTTCGTGGGATGTCAAAAAGATAAAAAAACTATTTCAGCTAAATTGGTGTTGGACCGTCCATATCCCCTCCTAGTCCGTCGAAGTGAGATATAATAAAAATTGTTAAAAATTTAAATAGCATTGAATTGTTACGGTACATATTTGCTTGATTTAAGGAGTTGTAAAAAGTTTAGCTTATTTCAGACTTTTCTATTCTTTTTTTCTTATTTAAATAAGCTCAAAGAATAGCTTTGTATAGTCAGTTTAATTTTGATCACTTTGCTCTTCGTTTGAAGACAGTGATAATTGAAGAGTTGCCATAGTCATGTTTTGTTCCGGTTACCATTCTTACGTACCATTATTAGGCTGTTGATAAATAGAGGGGTTACAAAATAATATGTGCCTAATAAAAAAATATATTACGTTTTTAAAAGTAAATCGGTGGACAAACATTAGGACCGTCTATATATTTCTAGTTTTAAATTGAACACCCTATGTTTTATTTATTAGATTCGAAGTAAAATTCTTCTTCTTATAAGCATTGTGACAATAGATAAATATTAAATTGTTAATATTTCGAAACTATAAATTTTTGTAATATACATTCTTATATAAACTTACCCTCATTTTTATTGCTTAATAGGATAAGATTAAAAAAGATGGGGGTTTTCATTTTAAAAATTGACTTTTAAGGTTTTTGTCTTTATAATTATAGGTTTTTTTTGCAAAAACAACCAATGTCATTTCTAATATTGTGGCGATGTCCAGTTTCTTTTTCTAATTTACACAAAAATTGATGTTTATAGAACCTTTAAATATATCTCTAAATGCACAAAATACAGATATATTTACGAACATATTACAAAAAAAAAATATACAGAATTAGCCATATACGTTTAATAAAGGTTTTTTTAATATTCTGAAAATATTGAAACTTTAATTTTTTTTTTTTTTTGGGAAAAAACCCTTTAATTGTTTACGATTATTTTTGGCCACTCTGTATTCATTAATTGGGAAAATATCAATACAGTCTACTAAAAAGTTCTTTTTCCACAAGGAACCCCAGCCCAACTTATATTACAGTCTTTTGCTTATAATTTTTTTTATGGTTATGTAATGGCTAGCAAACGTCATTTTTAACATAAAATTTAAAATAAGTCAAAAACGGTTGGACTTAGGTATAGAACACTATAAAATGTTAAATAAACTTTTTAATTTTATTCTGGAGAAAAGCCTAATAATATTTTGTTTATATAGAACACTATATATAAATTATGTTTTGAATTTTATGCAAAATCTAAAAAGTAAATAATATATAGGCTGTTTCATTAAAAATAAGGAAGTTGACAATAACTTCCGGTATAACCGGAAATGGCGAAACTGTCAAAATATTTAAATTCCATGCCCCCCACTGACTTTATAATGTTACCAAATTTTCAAAAATACTTTTTGAGAAATCCATCGCAGCAGTTCCCGGTGTCCGGTGGGACACCCCGTATAACAACCTAAATAAATCATAGGATGATTTACAGTCAGCGTTTCTGCAGGGTAAACAAAACCGGCTTTGTACTTTTTACTTCATTGCAGATTTTTAACGGAATCCATGATGATAATCACTAAAACACTTAATACAACGTACGGCATATATATAAAACTCGTACTACTAATGAAAATCTACATGTGCTCTCGATTTTCCTACAATTCATACTTTTCTAATTCTCCATATCAACTTGCCACACCCCCTGGGCTATCAGCTGGCGACGCCCCTGGTTCTAATTTAAAAAAAATAATAACAAAAAAAAAAGATTTGGTTAATCCTAATACATGTCTAAAATTTTGCTTCTGGGGTTAGACTTACATTAAATTAATGGTATTTATTTGACTATATACCAAATCGAATAGTTTTTCCCAAAACAAAATAAAGGCGATTGTGGCGAGCATGGCGTAGAGACTAACGTATCAGCCTCTCACCGCAGCGATCCCGCAGCGTTCCCGCAGCGATCCGGGTTCGAATCTCGGTTCCTTCCACGGATTTTTAATAGCTCGTCACCTCACAGATGGTAATGGCACCGTCCAGTGATATTCTTATAAGTCCGCTCACTCCTTTCATCTAGCGATTTGCCGACTTTGGCCTTGAATTATAATTACGTACGTCGCCTTCGACTTACGGGAGTCATCAGTATGGGTGTTGTGAGTCTGGCGTGAATATTTTTATACGAGGTATCTTCTATTAGTAATATATGTAAAATTAATAATCTAATGTATTATTTAATTTTACACTATAATATTTGGTGAAACGGGACTTAAAATTATTAGGGTTAAATAAAGGAAACAAAGCAGTCTTAAAATTTTTAATTTATAGTACATAAAAGCAAAAACAAAATGCAATTAATGGGTTTCTTTTTATAAATTTTTAAGTATTTGAAGGTTTTTACACTCTTTATTATTAAATTTACATTTTATTTCCCTCTTCGCAAATTTTAAAGAATAATAAACTATGGTATATAGGAACAAAAAATATTTATGCGGAAAGTTCTGACAAGGATGAAGAAACATAATTTTTGAAAATTCTTCGTATAGTTTATAACCTACATTATTTTGTATACAAAAAGTGTTAAATTGTGACACAAAAATATTTTCGAAAGCCTGTAAGTATTGCAAAAATGGTTTTGGGGGTACTGTTAAGCCTCCAAATATAGTTTCCTTACTTTCATATGCCTTTAGTTCGCAATAAAGTGTGGAACTATTAGTCAAATATCGCAGGAGTGTTTCAAAAGATATTTTCTTAAAAAATATCCACCTACATATACTAAGGCATTACCCTCTTCAGTTCCTAAATTTTTATAGTCGTCGCTTTGAATTTTTAAAACTGGCCGACTGCTTTTTTCATGTTTTTCATGCAAAAATGTGCCTTTTTTTAAAACGTCAGGTGTTATGGCCCGCAAAATATCTGAAGCCTCCTCGAGAGTATTACTACCCACTGTTGAGTCAAAAAATTTTAAGGCGAACATTTTTTAAAATGCTCCGTAAAACTGGATTGGTGTGGGATTTCTCGCATTTCCACAAGCATTTCTAATTTGGCCGAAATAATTTTCAAGACAATCTTGATTTAATTGACGTGTCAATAAAAAGCGGTAGTTTCTTTTTTGTAGTGTTTTCCATAAACCTAAAACAGATGAAATCGTTAATCTCCAACCGTATATGAAAATCCTTCACAAAATAATGTGCATTCCTTTAAAAGACTTGATGTTTTACCAACCCTTACATTCGGTTGCGCATTCGCCATTCTACACATACTTTACTTATAAATGAACTGACTGATTATGATAATACCCGATTTGCACTAACTAGTTCGTAATTTATAAAAGCACACTAGGCGCTCAGGTTTCGGTACGATCAAGGACCGATCAAATATCTTACATGGTATTTAAACATCATTCAAGGTAATTCTTTTAAAATGCATGTAAATTATTTGATCGGTCCGTGGCAGTACCGGACTCTGCACCTGCTGTGTGCTTTAACCTAGCAAACAAGCATTCAATTTTTTTATTATTACTGGACACAAATATTCTTTACTTTCATTCATGCTCACCAAATTTGCCATTTTAGATTTTGGGCAATATTTGTGATATGCACTTTGTTTTTGACTGAATTTAAGCATTTACAAAACAACACAAAGGTTATTTCGAGTAGACTAAAAACCAGTTACAAAGGTGCCACAAGCGTCACACAAATAAAGACGGCAATCAACTATCGCTGTCTAAACGCGTCGTTTACAACGTGTGCGAGCAACAAAAAGGAGAATAGTTGAAACTGAGACAGAACTGGTGACGCTGTGGCATCTTCTCAACTGGCAAGAACTTTACAATATAGCGATAAGCGAAAGATACCACTTATTAATACTAGTATATTTTTTTTGTTTAGAAGTTTCATTATTTAAAAAATTTTTGTTTAATTTTAAAAGCTCTGGATTTAAGGTAGGAAAAACTTGATTTTCTTAAATTTAGGACTAAGACCAAAATAAGAAAGATAAGTAATTTTAAAATGTCTCTTATTGGCAATTTTCATTTATTGCAAAAAGTAAAAAAACAACTTGTTATTGAAATAATATTATTTTTAACAAAAAGTAACGATAATTATTTCATGAAGAGGTTTTGGTAAATAAATAACACATAAATATAAATATACTTTTATTTGCTTTTCAGTAAACATAAGAAATACACGAATATACATGTTTTGTCACTTCAAAGGTTCATAGACAACTAAAGCAAGAACAATGTGGGACAGATTCATTACCATGTTTATATGCCGGCATTCTTTGTCTAATGTCTTCCTGTTAGTGTACTACACGCCTTAGACCGTCTTCTTTTTACGTATTGCCTATGAACCTTTTGAATTGGCTAAACGTGTATAAAAAATTTTAATATTTATATTGTCAAATAAATAAACCCTACAAGTAAAAACTACATACTAAACATGTATAAAAACACAATCAAAATACCAAAAAATCAACAGAATCTCCTATTTATATAGCATCCACTATATTAATATTTTTCCACTAGCAACATTTATTTAATCAATAATTTAGTATATTTTGGTGAGTGTGCGTGTGTATGTATGTAAATCAGGAATTAAAAAGATAGAATGAGGATTTTTTAAATAACCACTTATGTATTACATTTGCTTAAAGGCAGTTTTACAAATAATAGTACATCATTTAATTTAAGATTTATTCTCATAAAAGAAAATGGCACTAATATCATAATTAGTCATTTGTAAATAAGTTATGTATATGAAATAATTTAAAACATATATTATGTATCTCATAAAGAAATAAATACGCCTACAACGATGCGACGCCAATGAATTGCAAAAACAAACATATGTTTTACTTACTTGTGAAATGACACATCACATTGGGGTTTAAAAGTCTATTTTTTGCATACTTGGCATTCACGAACCACATTGTCGGTAATATTGTCCAATAATTTACACAAAAACACTATAAGACACATGAAAAACTGAGAAAATCACCAAAACAACCATTTATCACAAGGCAACGCTGCAATTAATGGCGCATGAGAGTGATAAAAATGCTACGAGACTAGCCAATTCGAGGCCGCTTGGAGGCTATAGCCCGTAGCAACGTTGTCGGGTTGTTTAGTCAATTTTCCGTGATTTAAAACAAAAAAGAAAAACCTGTAAATAATCAAATTTAATGATAATTTAATATGAACATAATAATAGAATTCTGATATCAAAATCACCTTAAAGTTTAGACGATATTCTTATATAGTATTACCAGTAAAAATTGTATTAACAAATAAATGCAAGCATGGCAAAAGCCAAGACTTTTAATATAAAATAGCAAAAGTGGCACTAGCGCTTGCCCTATGACTTAAGCAAAATTATCTTGAAAGCAAATAGTCCAGTCAAATCGGAGAAATTTTTAATGTCTGATCGTAATTAAATGTAAACAAGTTTCGTCTCCTGTAAAGGATAAAAGGTCATTGGTATTTTCAGTTACTGTAGTTTTAAACCAATAAAATAAAGTTTTTATTGTAACTAAGGTTACTGACTGTTTGAACCATGAAATACATTTTGTTTTCAGGTGTTCTACTTAATTTATAGTTAACAGAGTAATATTTTAAAGAGGGTCATTACATAGTCTGCCTAATGTATATTATTTATCTTTTAGTTTAACACCTGCAATGCGTGACACGTGGTTAAGGGCTTTAAGGCGGAATCCTGATGTAGAACATCCAAGTGCTTATAATTGCATATGATAAAAGAAGGATTTTTAAACAGGGTGCCATTCCTTCGAGACAATTGTGTTTACGAAGACCTCTTAGCATTCCTCAACAGTATGATATGAACAAACCTTGGTAAGAACTTAAATTTTTTTAACTTATTTTTGTCAACTTTTTTAAATTATAAAGATGTGTGTGTTTGAGCTCTGTGTTTATTGGCTGTCCTGGTAAGGGTTCATAGTTTCTGTAAACATACATTCTATTTTTGTTTTTATAGTTTCAAATGTGGAAATAGTGCCTAAAAACTTAGTAAACATTATAATTTAACTAAGACCAAAAGTTTCTTCCAAATATCATGTCTTTTAAATCCTTAAATCTAAATGTTTTAGTTGTCATTTAACATTTTTTTATACATATTGTAACATCCTTACAATAGAATTTTAAATTGCATTTTTACATCGTAGTCATGTGACATAAAAGCTTATTAATAAGATATAAACTACTATTTGACGTTAAAATGAGAGTTGCATGGCGGATGGGCGCCATCTTACGAAAAAAAAAAAAATAATTAAAAGGGGGTCTTGTGGAACATCATTTTAAAGCTCCTGACAAGTATTTTACAACCCTAGAATATGAAGTCAATACCTTCACGGTATCTACAAAATGGTGGTACTTTAAAAATTACCAAAATACCTCATTTGGATGGCCATATTTCCAAACTAATAGAGTTAGATATACTTAATGTGGCTCTTTAAAAGATCCTTTTAATGGTAATACCAATAATATTATACAGGGTAGGACAAAAAGTTGATATTTTTTTTATAAAAGCGCCCTGCAAAAAGAACTTTAAAAGAGCTTTAAGAAAATACAACATTAGGTACATCTGGCTTTATTAGTTTCGTAAATATGGCCATCCAAATCAGGTATTTAGGTAATTTATAAAGAACCGCCATTTTAGGTAAAGATATTGACTTTATATTCTAGGGTTATTAAGTACTCGTCAAGAGTTTTAAAATGATGTGCTACAAGACCCCCCTTTTCTTTGTTGCAACTATCATTTTAACGCCAAAAAGTAGTTTATATCCTCCCATTAGCCATAGCCAAATTTTATAAAGTAAAATTTAGGGTACAAAAATTAGCAGGGGGAAGACTATTTATGTCCACACTGTATACAACTACACCCAGGACTCCAGGACCACATATCGTCGGTGCGCGTCTCAAATCTGATATGTGACATGCTTATCCTGTGGCACATACCAGGTTTGGCATTTGCACCAATGATATAGATTTGGAGGTATGTAAAAGATAAAAAGGGTTTAGGGTACTTATTTACATTTACATACTTAAGATAACCTTAAAACCTTGATTACTACTAAAAATTATATAACCTGTGGTAGGTTTGCTGCAGCATGCTTTGTTTTTATTGGTGAACTGTTTCTTAGACTTTAAAGGTAAAGAAAGGTAAACTGTATAAAGATAAAATTATATAAAAACTTTTTTTTAGTGGTCAGCAAGGAGATATTGCTAAAACCTCATGAAGTGTTGTCACAGAACAACCTTATTCTTTGCCTTCTACTTCTGATTCATGTCTTATTACTCAAGAATTAGAATGCTTCGAGGTTGAAAAGAAAACATATTTTATGGATTAAGAAGTTCCTACTGATAATAAGGAAAATAATGCATCCTCAAACTTGTAAGTATTTGTTAAAATCATTGTAACTGTAACGAAAATATGTAAAAGGTGCGTTTTTTTATACAGCTTGTCTATCTAAGTTTGCACCAAATGTGTAACAGTTTGATTTTGTCATTAGGAATACATTTGGTTGTTCCCATCATAGAGTTTTATATCAAGAATTTTCACCCACCTGTATCATTGTTTATTTTGGGTATGAAGTGTCATTGCTAAGTTATTTTATTTTGTAAAACCTTTCATCAAATATCAGAATCTTAAACCAGTTTTTTTATCTCCGGTTTAACCTTTCGAATGATAGATTTTTAGTGTTATTCTTTATAAAAAGTTTTGCATAGTCTTAAACCTAAAATCCCATCATCAGATATATTTTTTTCAGTGGTATACGAGGTATGTCAAAAATAATTTTGCTGAAGAGGAAAGTACCCTTATTTTTCATAATATCGAAAAATATTTTTAAGAAAAGGTGTTTAGGATTAAAAATATCTTTCAAACGTGCAAATTGATTTATTTAAAATAAAAAAGTTATTTAACTTTTTTTTGCTTTAACAAGCGTGTCTGTGACTTTTTTCTGTTTTGTCAATTCTTAAGCTTTCTTTACATATTACATTTCGAAATAAGTATGCCCTAATGTGCAAACTTAAATTTTTACCATTAAGGCATAAAAAATTGATAAAAAGTTTTATTGAAAATTAAAAAGTTTGCTTATTTAAATTTTATTTTATGTTCTAAACATCTTTTCTTTATAAATTTTTTAAATAATTTAAAAAATAAGGGTACTTTGCTCCTAAGCAAAATTTATGTTTTTTGACATACCTCGTATACCACTGCAAAACATATCATCAGAATATCTGATGATTGCACTTTAGGTTTTAGACCATGCAGAACTTTTTATAGAGAATAACTTTTTGTCGTAAAATTAATAATAAAAAAGTTTTCCATATGGTGCGAACCTAAGTAGACACGCTGTATATTTTTAAACAACATTTAATAGGTCAGTGGTTTACTTTCAGATCAACTACATCTTCAAGTACAACTCTTTCTGCAGATTCACCTATAGCAGAATTAGAGAAAGGAAATTCCCTGAACCAAAATAGAATTCAAGAGCTTAAAAGAAAATTAAATAGTACATCAAGTTCTAGCAGTGATAGTGGTGGCTTTAAGGGTCCCACAAAAAAGCAAGAAGAACTGTTAAAACACTTCATAATTACAGGTAACTTAAATAATTTTTATAAAAATATACCTAAAATATATATATATATTTTTTAAATTTAAGTTACTTCAAGAAACTAACAAAAAAAAACAGTTTTAAGGCAGCATTGGCCCAAGTAAACTTAGTAATGATTGTTAGATGTTGCTTTTTTAATCTACAAATTATGTATCTAACATGACTTTAAATGATATATAAAAGACAAAATAATGTGATATCTTAGGTATATTTGCCTATATTTTTAAAGGGGTTATACAGCGTGTTTTTGGAAGTTCTTACCAAATGGGAAACTATAATTATTAACTTAACGAAAAAATGTGCCTTTTTGCAAAAGTCCTGCTTGATGAGAAAATACATTTCCATAAAAATGTAAAATGTATGTTAAATGTGTCTTAAAAAAGACAAATTAATATACAGGGTATTTCTTAACTACGGCACAAAACTTTAAAGGGTAATTTGTTATGTCATTTTATGAAGAAAAGTTTCTATTTAGATATGTCCGGAGTTGCTTCGTTTCTGAGATACAGGGTGTTAATTATTTTTTAAAAGTGTGTTTTTTTAAATATCTTAAATACGAAGCCAGATACCAAAAAATTTACAACACTAAACAGATGTATTTTTAGTTGCTTTATAGGAAAAAATACATAAAAGCCAGTGACGTACATTCTTCTCTCAATAATATTTGCTGTTGTGCCCACTGTACGCCACTGGCTTTTTATGTAGTTTTTATATTTTTTCCAATAAAGCAACTAAAAATATAACTTTTTAGTAAAGTACATTTTTTTGTATCTGACTTCGTATTTAAGATATTTAAAAACAAACAGACCTTTTAAAAAATTTAACGCCCTGTATCTCAGAAACGAAGCAACTCCAGACATATGTTTATAAGAACTTTTCTTCATAAAATGACATATAAAATCACCCTTAAAGTTTGGTACTGTAGTTGGGAAATAATCTTTATTTTAATTTAAAAACAAGTCATTTTTAAGACACCCTGCACATCCAACCTTCAAATATTTTTGTGGAAAAGTATTTTCTCATTAAGCAGCATTTGGTAAGAACTTCCGAAGACATGCTGTATAGAGTCAGGACTCCCAAAAACATCAAATTTTCTAGAATTTTTTCCTGAAAAGGCCGTATCATATTAACAATATTATTTTTTATTTGTATTGCATTACTGGCCGATATACCTTTCAAAATAGCTGATACAGTATATAAACAGGGTGCCCCTAAAAGTCTTTACAAAATGCTACCACAAATTCTTTGGGCCAAAATAAAATGATTTAACGCAATTTACCTTAGTCCAATAGTATTTTATAGGTCTTAGGCAAGGCGCGCTCTGCAATGGCAATCAAGTGAAGTGGCGGCGATGTAGTGAGCTAGTGGCAAATGCATTTTTAAAGTCCACAAAAATTTAATATTTTGGATACAAGTGAAACCCAACTGACCCCACACAGTTGCCAAATACCATTCCAACGTCACTCTAATGATCGCTTCTGTATTTATGTACCCAGGTTTTAAATATTCTGACATCTGACACTGACACACTTTCTGGTCGCCACATCAGAAATCTATCCTCTCATATTTTTTAATTGTATCGTGCAAACAATCAACTTGTACCCCCTGTACAGACCTTTTAAAGAAACCAAGGTGATCCAGATGAAGCATGAAGGAATATTTCTGTGTGGAATAAAACGTTTAATCTAATATATCTTAAAAACGGTTGCCCGTAGCGATATCAACAAGGTATTTCTTTTTTATTGAGAAAATATCAGAAAATAGAAATTCTGTACTAGACTTATAATATAAACAGGCAAAAAAACGTTTTGGCAATTTCAACATAAACAAAGGACTGCAGGTGGTTCCCTTTTCATTTTACAACAAAATTATAAGTAGATTTTAATTCCCCACTCTAAAAAACCTCTCAAAACCGAATTTTGTGGAAAAATGTCAAATAATAAATAAAATATTTACACATAAATAGAATTAAATGGAAGCTTTGACACCCTGTAACTGGGAAACAATCATCTTTTCGACTAATGTAAATTGCGTTAACTCATATTTTGACACAAGGAGTTTGTGGTAGCATTTTGGGCAGATATTTTAGAGTATATACAGTGACCGGTAAAAAATTCACCACATATAAGAAATTGTTTAGCAAGTTTATTAGAGTGTTGTACAGGGTGTCCCATTTTGGTTGCAACAGCGTTGTATCTCAGTTATTATTAAAGATAGAAGATTGCGGTTTTTCCGAATCTGACCTACTTTTTGTGAAACAAAAGATGCCATAAACAAGGACGTCATAGCTCTCGTAGTTTTTGAGCTACGGGGTGATTTTAAAATTTTGCATTTTCAGGTACTCCTTGTATATCAGTTGGCTGATAACATATAAAAAAGGTAAAAACTGATTTTTATATATTTTTTTCGTAGAATGCAGTGGCGTAGTCAAATTTTTTCCAAATATTATGCTAACAATAAATCAAGAAAAATATTTACAATTTAATATTGTTGCTCGTATAAGTAAACCCAGATTTATGTAACAAACTAAAAATCATAATTAAATGAAATATCAAAATCCAATTCTTAAATTCGTAACGTAAGCACCACTACAATAATTACGTCAATAAAAAAACTGTTAACTGATTTGTTTGCATGGCCTACTGCAAAATTTTGAATGTGAAATATGAATATTGGAAATTTTGTTGTTATTTATAAAAATAAACCCACAGTATTATATATTTTTGAAAAGCTTGTAAAAAGGCAAATTTATGTTTTTTTTCAAATATACAGGGCGTTTCATTTAAAAATACCCATCATTGGTCAGTATTGTCAAAACAATAATATATAGAAAAATTCTGACTACGCCACTGCATTCTACGTAAAAAGTTATATTAAAATCCGTTTTTACCTTTTTGATATGTTATCAGCGAACTGAGATACAAAGGGTACCTGAAAATACAAAATTTTTAAAATCGCCCTCTAGCTCTAGTAAGATTACTTGATGGCTTTGTTTATGGCATCTTTTGTTTTACAAAAAAGTAGCTCAGGTTCGCGATGACCGTAAGGTTCTATCTTTAATAATAACTGAGGTACCCCGCTGTTGCAATCAAAATGAGACACCTTGTACAGCATCAATTTACAATTTTTTTAAACTTAATTTTTTTATCAATTTCTTAAAATGTTGGTTTATGAATTTACAACTATTTACCTCTACACTAGGTACAGACCTAAAACAATTGAAGACCTGAGAATGAAAAGTGGATAATGACCATATTTATCAAAATTTACTTTTAATTCGATTTTGGTACACAAAAAATTCCTCTATCGCTTGGTATTTAAACCAGATAAATAAACCCATCCTATTCACGTAGAGATTGCGCCACAAGTTATTCATTTTATAATTTTTAAATATAATTGGGATGAAAAGTGGACAAGTACCAACTTTATCCAGTTATCATTCTCAACGAGTTTAGACACGCGATTTTGTGGTACGGAGTTCTTCGCAGTGTTTCTAAGGTTTCCATGCAAAATGGACGATATAAACTCGAACGACAGTTTTCACGATCCAGAATATGTTGAGACTAATAGCAGTGAATGTTCTTCAAATAGTGGGGTGGAAATTAAACCAAAAAAAGAGTGCGGGATCCAAAAACATGGAGGCAAAATAAAAGAAAATTAAGTCGCAATGCTGGCCAGGAATATGTCTCTAAAAATAATGTAGTGGTTCCAGCACGCTCTAGTATTAGCTGTAAATGTGGCAAAAGATGTACCGACAAATTCCTTACAGCGGCAAAAAACAAAATACTTGAAGATTTTAATAACCTTAAGGAGAAAAATGTTCAAGATGCCTACTTATTCGGGCTTATTTCAAAGGCTCCAGTTGCAAGGTATGTGTATATATTTTCTTACTACTCTTAATATATTTTCGTGTATATATTTTTGCACTGTCCAGGATTGATTGTAATCATTGTTTCTCTTTTAGACGCCGTGTTATTCCTGCTAACGGTGATCAACCGAATGCTAGGTCGAGAAGGTGTACATTTCATTACAAAGTAAGTAAATTTTATTTTATTGTTGTTGTATATAACATCTTATATTTTATGTACCTTTCAGCTCAATGTGGATGGACATAATGTTTTTGTGTGCAAAGAGGCTTTGGTGGGCTTCATGGAATTAAAGAAGGAAGGATTAATAGGCTAATAGATCATAAAATAGGATGTGATACTCCACCCCTTGACAAAAGAGGAAAATCAGCTGGATCCCGGGTAAGGAAAAATCCGAGGAACAAGTTACCAAAATCAAGAACCATATAAGTAGTTTTCCGACAAGAAAATCTCAATATTCCAGAAATAAAACTTCTAAAAATATATAAGTTCTGACTTGACGGTTAAAAAAATGCATATGCTTTTTCTGGAACGATATGAGCCAGAAATTTATTCAAGATTGAAAAATAATGAAAAAGTTAAACCAGAAATTACCTATGAATACTACAACAATATTTTTTTAACTCAGTTTAACTACTCATTTGGAAAACCGAGATCCGACACATGCTCGATATGCGATTCATTGAAAATAAAAATTGACGCAGAGGCTGATCCTACTGAAAAAGCTAAACTAGATACGGAACATAAAATTCACTTGGAGAAAGCCAATTTATTTTACACTGAATTAAAAAATATAAGTATTTTGTGCAAAAATGACAATACTGTTGAAGGAATCTGTTTTGACTTTTTTCCTCTCTAACAACAGAAAGATCCACAATGTACATGTATGACGAGTTGACTGCGAAAAAATGAGCCAATGAAACAATCTCATTTTTAAAACATTACATAGATAACAAAATCAAAAAGGATGTAAAAACGTTATATTTGTTTAGTGACAACTGCGCTGGACAAAACAAGAATATGCTTTTTATTACATATTTGTCACTGCTTGCTGCATCCGAAAGATTTCAACAAATAATACACTGTTTTCCTGAAAGGAGTCACTCATTCTTGCCCTGTGACAGATGCTTCGGGCAAATTGAAATCGTCAAACGAAAAAAGAATTCCTGTATATTCCAGAAGAATGGTGTTCGTTGGTAGCAAACACTTCAAAAAAATTTGAGGTTGTAAATGTAACTCAGTCAATGGTGAAAGATTACAAAAATGCTTTGGATGCCTATTTTAAAAAAAACTATAAGAAATAAAGGAGGATTATTTAAAATCTCCAAGTACAAAAGATTTAGGTATTCAAAAAATGAAATAAAAGTTTCAGAAAACCAAAACTTTTTAGCGACGCAAACGTTTGTTGCCTTAAATAGGAATGATCCCAGAACCTTTGATTATGAAGCACTGCCAAAGTTATATTCTGGTCCAATACCACTAAATCCTAAAAAACTAAAGAATAATAATGCTTTAAGAAAATATATTCCGCCGATCTATCAGGAATGGTATGAGAATCTGCAAGCTAATAACATCCCACAATCAGAGACGCAAGAAAGTAGTGATGGTTCAGAATCTGACGGCTCAGATAGCGCATAAAACTGAATGAAAAAATGTTAAATGTTCAAATATAGTTTTAAGTTATTCATTTATAAATGTTCAAAAAATATATTATGTTTTTTTTGGTATTTAAATTATGTTTACTTTATATTTTTCTTAAATGAGAATGAAAAGTGGATAAGTCCGATTCCTTTTTTCAAAATTTTGGGCTTGTTTTGGGTTTTTGATTTACAGTTATTACATTTTATATAAAATTGCATAATTAATCGAACCCACAAGGGAAAAAAATATTAGAAAAAATCATTGAGTTTTCACAAGTTTTCCTTGAATTTCTCGAAATTTTACTTTTGGCTTCTATCCACTTTTCATTCTCAGGTCTTCAATTGTATTTTAGGAAATTAAGAATTAAATAGTTGTCCCTCTAATGTCAAATAGTTTTAAAATTTTAAAAAACTAAATAATTAACTCTTCGTATATTTTTTAGCAAAAATCCCAAATTCGTTGAAGAAAACTTCAGAAGAAAAGTCAGCTAAAATCAAAAAACATATGTTACGCAAAAAGCTGAAGATAACAAGAAGATGGGTAAAACGACTATCTTTAAAAGTAACCAGTCTAAAACAAATCTTATTTTAACTTAAAAAAATATATATTAGATAATGAAGCTCTGTCTGTTTTGAAAAAAACATACTCTGGAATTCCTCTTATACTTCTAAAACGAGCACTTACAAATATAAGACTTTCTGAGAAACATAAAAACAAAGTAAAGAGCCATTCCCCCAGAGTTAAGAAATTTTGTCTTAACCCTCCAGTTTTATTTATCAAAGGCATATAATTATGTCCGCAATGTATTTAATTTGGCTCTTCCTTCCCCTTTAACCATTAGAAGTTGGTTTAAAAACAGTCAATTGTGAACCAGGTTTTTCTGACTGTTTATTTTTAGCATTAAAAAGAAAAGTTGAAGAAAATAATAATATCCAGAAACCAACCATTTGTGCCTTGATGCTCGACGAAATGGCAAATAGAGGTTAGTCGTTCCAGAATATGGGGATATGAAGATTTTTGGCACTGAAATTAGCAGTGATGGTATGAAATGTGCCACAGAAGCCCTTACTCTTATGGTTGTAGCAATTAATGATAGTTGGAAGATCCCTATTGCTAATTTTTTGATTTTTGCATTGGGGGTGTGGCAAAAGGCTTAAAAAAATGACAGGCGTTTTCCATGACCACAAGTACCTGCCAGGCGAACTGAAAGCTGTGGCTGATTTGGATGGCCATATTTTCAAAACTAATAAAGTTAGATGTACCTAATGTTGTGTTTTTTTAAAGCTCCTTTAAGAATCTTTTTTTTCTGAAATAATGAGTGTTTCTATGACTTTTCAGTATTTTGACATTTTTTAAGCTTTCTTTACACATTTAAATTTTCATTGCTATCACATACAAAATTAGGAAAGAAACGTTTTTTCTTGTAAATGAACAAATTTGCATATTTGAAAGTAATTTATAGTCCAAACATTTTTTTCTTTATAAAAATGTTTGGTATTGTCAAAAATAATGGCACTTTCCTCTTGAGCAAAATTTATATTTTTTGAGATAACTCGTATACATACTGAAAATAATTATTTTCTGATGGTTAAATTTTTGGATTTTAGACCATGAGAACTTTTTATGAAGAATTAATTTTTTTACGTAAAATTAATAATAACCTAAGTACCCACACTGTATATGTACAGGTTTAATTTTAGTTTTATTATGTAAAAAGTTGTTCAGTTTTTTAAAATTATTTTATGCTTTATTGTATCATGCATATTGTAACGATATTGTTAATAAATTGCCTATAAAACAAATGTGGTGTATTAATTCATATTGTGTGTGTATCCTAATCCAAACTTTTTTTATAAATATTTTTTAGGTAAGGTCATTTATCAATAATATCTTTTAAAAACAGATTAGTTCTATTTCCAACTCTAAACTCTACCAGACATAATCATATGTACTTCACAAAATTCTAGTTCAAAAAAGGTAACAAACCAGCATTGAGGCAAGAAATCAATAAAGTAATTTTTAAAGCCAGAGATCGTTTTACTAATCTCAAAAATAAATCTTTATTCAAATGGCAGTAATACTTCTACTTCCTTGTCAAAAAAACTTGGGATTATTTTTTTTCATTGTCAAACCCAAATCTTACCTAATGCTATTGACCAAGTCGGGCATGATAAGCTTCGCTTAACAAACTTTCTTCCTAGTTTTTCACCCTGATTTTGTTCTTTACTAGGTTATCGCGGGCCCGGCTAGAGTATTGGCACCAATTCTATATATTGTTTGTTTTTTTATGAAATAACGATCTTCTGTCTATCATGATTAACCTCATTTATAGTTTGCCAGACGATAGAACTCTTCATTTTAATATTCAGCCTCACAAGTCAGTCTGTTAGCCTGATTTGGGAGGCAAGCACCTTTGTTAAAACCCCTACTAGCGGTTTTCAGTAAAGTAACATGAAATGGCACCTTTATGCAAACCTTTACAGTTCAACTGGACATGCCCAGAACTTCTTACTTTATTTATTTCTTTACACTTAGTACCTGAGGATGTGTAGCTTTCTGTCATATAGAGATCTTTTCTTCTAAGTCCTTAAATTGTGTTTCAAAAAATGGCCCTGCCTGTTGTCGGCTTTATGGGATATGTGTTACGAAAAGAAAAGAAACAAAATGTTAGTGTGGTTTATGACGGGTTTTGTTTGCAAATACTTTTAAAAATATAGAAATTCTCAAAAATATTTACAAAAAATTAAAATAGTGAATTTCGAACTAAACAAAATTATATTAACTAACACACTACTTGAAAACCAGTTTTCTCCAAATACTATCAATTTTTAAGATTTTTAAACTTACTATTTTATATAAAAGAAGAACATAATTTCAACAATATTTAGTCCTTATTTTTAATTAAAGACAACTCAAAAAGCCTGAAACTCCAATAACAGGCACTTTTACATTGATTGACTTCCTTATATTGTTTTTCTCTGCAGAAAAAAAAACAATACAATCCCATAGAACCGATAGAAACCATCAAAATCCGCGTTTAAAGCACAATGAAAACTGCGGTCTCTATATACCTATTGTGCTTCTGACGCAGATTTTGAAGATTTTCATCGGTTCTATGGGATTGTCTTAGTTTTTTCGGAAGAGTTCACAACGAGTTTATTTTGTTACCAAGAAAAATTTATTGGGTCATTTAAATCTCTACTTAATTTATTTAATACAGCATAATTTTAAAGCCGGTCCTGTTTAGTAAATATTTACAAATTAAGTTTTGCGAACTGCGCAAGCGCTACCACGCGTTAGCAAGGCTCCATAGTGGAGTCAAAACAGCGACACGGAATTGGCAATATATTGGTTATATACATATATGTGGATGTACTCCGTGTAAAGCTCGAAACACACTAGGCGCTCGGGTATCGGTACGCTCCATGGTCCGGTCAAATATTTTACATACTATTCAAATTTCATTTCAGGTCATTTATTTAAAAAGCATGTAAAATATATGACCGAACCGTTAGCGTACCGAGACTTGAGAGCCTAGTGTGATTTGACCTTAAGCATCCCACATTTAAAGACAGTAAAAAGCAATTTAAACTGACTTATCAATTTCACCGTGATCAAAAGCACTACTTACTGAGCGACCTGACTAAAAGGACACGGACGACACCCGATTAAATACAAACAATTAAGGAATAAGACGGTTTAAATGTTCGTACATTCTTAAATGAGGGGTTCAGAGTAAAAAAATGGTACTAAAATAACATTTTGTTAAAATGAGATATAAATAAATCAATATTTTAGTTATATTCATATTTTATGTATCTGTATATTTCTTAGGATTTCAGTTTTATTTATGGTAATTGTCTTTTAAAGTTTTTATTTTTAACATTACTAGTTCTGCCTTAAATGAGACAGTAATTTTATATTTGTCATTTGTGCCACTTTTTTACTGACCCCTCAAATATGTTGACAATCTAATATTTACTACTAACTTACAGTCAGGGTTTTGCGTCATGCACCGGCTTTTTTGACTGTCCGTTTTAATTATTGGCTACTACATATACAGTAAAAGAGGGTGTCACTTAAACTACTTTTTGGCATAAAAATGATTTCGGCTACGTGTCCTTGCATCAAGGGGGCACTGGCAAGATTTTTTTCAAATTCCATAAAAGAAGTTCCTAGTGCCCCCTTGGTACTAGGCCACGCGACCGAAATCATTTTTATGCCAAAAAGTAGTTTAAATGACACCCTTTTACCTAAATTTTACCCGATCTCTTTTTATTCCCCAATTCAAATGATGAAGGGGGGACTTTTAAAATCCTCACTGTATTGAATTTTGGAACGTAAGCATATTTTAGTGGATTTAATATTTTGCCCATCTTACTGTAACTTGTACTGCGCGCCACTGGTATATACATGGGGCTCAATATTAAACGAAAAATGACAAAAAGTTGTATAGAGTGTGGACCTAAAGAGTCCCCCTGCTAACTTATTTTTTTTTTTTTATTCTATACAATTTAGAAGAATATAAACTACTTTTTGACGTAAAAATGATGGTTGCAACAATAAAGATGCCGGATAGACGCTATTCTAAGAAAAAAAACTTAATGAAAACGGAGGTCATGTAGCACATTATTTTAAAGCTCCTGGCGAGTCCTTTATAACCCTAGAATATAAGGTTAATATAATTTGGACGGCCATATTTTCGAGAAAAAGATAAATGTACTTAATATTGTATTTTCTAAAAGCTTCTTTAAAGATCTTTTAAATAATAACATCATATACAAGATGCTTTATTTAAAATACATGTACTTTTGTCATACCCTGTATATTTTTATTATATCCACAATGAAAAGATCTTTAAAAGAGCTTTTAAAAACTACAACAATATGTACACCCAACTTTATTGGTTTGGAAAATATGGCCAACTAAATCAGGTATTTAGTTGAGTTTTAAAGTACCCTACATTTTGTAATAGGTATTGGATCTAAACTGTAGTTATTGTTATATAAATTAGTTCCTTATGGTCAGTTTGTTCATTAATAAAAAAAAAAATTTTGGGTTAAATTATTGATATTCCCTAAACTATAAAATATCATTAGGTCAATATTTTCTTTTAACTTACGATATATCGGATAAATTTAATGTTCTTTTACATCCCTTTTTATTTACTTCTAAATGGTAAACATATGTACCCTTTTAGGTATTATTTTAGTGGCTTGTGGAGCAATAAGATAGCTTAAGAGTAAAACATAAAATTAAGAAGGCCATGAAAACAAATACATAAAGAAACCATTTTCAGAGCTATTATTACCAAAAAGTAAAAGTCTAAATTTTACGACATGTATGTCGTTGTTTATAGTTTTTATTGTCTAATAAACGTAAGACAGTACCAAAAAATTGTAAAAACAAAATTTGTTTAAAAATATTAGCTTAGATGTTACTTATTTATGGAAATAATTAAAATCCGTATATTTTAATAAGAAAATTAAAGGCCGATACTAATTTCTAACCCCTTAACCCCCCTAGCCGAATACTGTGATAATACAACTATTTTATTAACAAAACTATTTATAAAAACCAAATCCAGAATATACAGGGTGTTTTCTAATTGCGGTAAGAAAATGTAGGGTTTTACTACAGAAAAAAGTTCCTAATATATGAACATGTGTCCGGAAAGATACAGGGTGATAAACTTTAAAAAGCAAATTAGGTTTTTGGCTGTGGTATTTGTTGAAATAAGCCCTAAATAAATTTTAATAAGTGAGACTAGTGGCTGCGTGAGACGCATCTTTGCTAAAAATTATTGACAAAAACATGTACGGCAATAACTTTTATGCAACTTTTATATTTTTTCCGGATAAAATACCTAAAAATAAAACTTTATTGCTTCTATTTTTTTTACGCAGCTTGCTTTGTTTAAAAAAAAAACACTAAACTGCATATTTCTGGGCTAAACAAACAACATAAAGACTTTTCTTTTTTAATTTACTGCTATAACTTCTCATTAGCAATTATGTAACAACAACAAATACCTTATTTATTAGTATTGTACAAAAAAAGTGTTTTAGAGATTTTTAGCTTGTTTCAAAAGTTTAACAGCTTGTATCTTGAGAACGAAACATTTAGGGGCCAATGTTCATATGAACTTTCTTTACGCCCTTAAATTTTATTAGGAAATAACATGTATATATGATATCCCATATCTTTAAAGTCATTCACTTTTCAACTAAGCTAAGTTAAATCGTCATATATATCTAAGCCTTAGGAATTTGTGGTACCATTTTTCCTACATCTCTCAGGGACACCCTGTATATCTAAATTTCCCAGATATTTTTACCTTTCGTATGTGCCTTTTTGATTACAAATAGCAAAGATAGCCCGCTTCCTTTTGGAAATGGAAATAAATTATTAACCCTGAAAAAGTAAAAGTACGCGATTCTAGCATTTTTCTTCAAGAAAGTCTGATTAAAAATTTAAGTGTAGTTCACTGAGCAGATTGTCAATAGATTTTTCGAGAAGTTCTACTTACCAACGATACGAGCTTACAAGTAATGAAACACGTTCTCTAACATGAAAGTTTAAAAAGCTCTCGAAGTTATTGACAGATCGCAATAAAATGACTTTTCTGAATTCAGTTTAAGCACATTACGGTTGTTTAGATATAATAAAATTGTAGTATTCCCAGTAAATATTTACAAAGTTCTTTTAGACTATTAAAATAATACAAATAAAGATATACCAGAACAACTTAAAATAACTTGTATGAAAGAATTAGTTAGGCATTCGTATTTTTTAAAGGCCACGGGGTGCTTTTATTGACCAAGAGACACGTTGTGTCTAGGAGGTGATCTAAGGTTTGTTCCTACATCAGTCAGGAACAGTTTGCAAACCGTCAGGCTCATGCGTAGGAGATAAAATCCGTTGAATTTTCTCTCGTGCGCATGCTCTGACAGTTTGCAAACGGTTTCTAATTGGTGTAGGAACAAGCCTAATATCGCATGTGACAAGACAACAATAATAAAATAATCAACGTCGGAAAAGTGACACTTTTAAACTCCTAAAAACTCGAAAATTTCAATATTCTATATATCGTTGTAAATAAAAGAATTTAGAATTTATCAGTTATTATACTTTTCCATGTCACGTGCGATATATATATATATATATATATATATATATATATATATATATATATATATATATATTATTTAAATATTTTTAGGTTTGTACTTCTATTTTAACACTGTATAAAATGCAGGAAAAAAATATTTTTTCAAATAAAAAAAACAATGCCTTTGTTATCATAGCTTTGACCACCACATCAGATATTTTTTACAAAATTTTGTACACTTTATTGAGAATTATCCTTCATTTTTTGCTGTTATTAAAAAAGCCACTGGCGTTCAAATGAAATTTGTATTGATTCTTTTTTTCAAGAACAAATTTTCAAGAACAATTACTGTTAACAAATTATTACTGCTTTTTTTTAAAGAAATATTGTTATTATAGAGAAACACATAATTTTCTTTAGTCTGTAAACTACAGGCTTTAAATTTTCTTTAAGAAGTCTTTAGCATTAAAATATAGTAAGTTATTATAAAAATAAGTGCAGTACCTAACTAAATATATAAACACAACCCCTAACTAAAATCCTACTAAAATTAACTTTCGCCCTTATAGGATTTTATATATGTATGTATAGTTAATACGTTTAAGAACTTTGACCAATTTAAATTGCTTAATTTTTGTGAAAAATATAGCTCAAATTAGTTATTTTTTTAATGTTTAATTTTTACCTTTTTTCCCAAATAACTCAGAACATACTGGAGATAAGAAAAATATTATGCAGTACTAAATTGTAGCTTTTTTAAACTAAAATTTTAATGTAGCCGCTTAAAGCCTTTATTTACAAACGAGCACCACCTTCTTCGAGTCCATTAACCTAACCCCATTTAAAAATAAAGAAATATTTTAGAATTTAATTTTTAAAACCTTGTACCTCTTTAATAACTCTAGAAAATAGTTGTTAAAAAACCTTCTATTAATAAAAATAAAGGAAATACGTTAAAAATAATTTTTAATTAAGAGACATTCAAATAGCCTACTTTGGAGAAAAATAAAGAAGAAAAAATAAATTACGGGCGATCTGAGGTCGGAATAGGGGAAAGGGGGAATTTAAATGTAAAAAACGGTGATTCTTGATTTTCGACCCAACTACAAGTCTTATGAAAAAAGTTTAATTGTATAAAATTTTAAGGTAATAAAAAATCTACAAATTTTGTATTTACACTTTCTTTACATAACCTTAAAATTTATTTAAAATATTCAAATAGTCAACATTTTTGTTTTTTAATTTTATCTTTTACAAAAGCTAAATATTTGTACAAAATTTAGTGAGAACGTACCTTTGCATGTCACAAATACACCGTTTTTTTTGGGTTAAAAATATTCATTTTTTCAGATTGTTTTTACTTATTATCAAAAAAGTACCCTTATTTTAAATCAAAAATTCAAGTGTCCAAATAGCGGCAATTTTCAAAGAGTGATAATTCTAAAGGTATGAAAAAAAACGTAAATACAAAAGTGGTAAATCTTTTTATTGCCCAAAACTTTGCAATTTAACTTTTTTCATAGGGCTTGTAGTGTTGCCGAAAATCTACAAAAACCGTATATTACACCTAACAACTGCCCTCTACCCCTTCGTGACCTTAAAAATGCCCAAAATTTATTTTTTCTTTAATTTTTGTTATACATATTCTCTACATTTTAACGGGTTTCGTCCTACTATATTTCTTGTTACTTTTACCGCTTTCAAAGGCTTCGGCACTGGTCCACAAGGAAAGTCTGAAGGTACTGCATATCATTAAACACTCCGGTTGTAACCCCTTTACACGTTTCCTCAAAATTTAATTTTATGGGTTCCTATTTTGTATTTTAGTCTAATTTAAATTTCT
This sequence comes from Listronotus bonariensis, assembly GCA_014170235.1. Classification (NCBI taxonomy): domain Eukaryota; kingdom Metazoa; phylum Arthropoda; class Insecta; order Coleoptera; family Curculionidae; genus Listronotus; species Listronotus bonariensis. Next base: position 50,559 of record JACEGR010006177.1, read on the forward strand.
TAAATTTTTTTTTTTTTAAATATATTCGTTAATTTTTTTTAATAATAACAACAAATATATAAGTATGTCAAAAACCAAAAAATTTATGTATTTATATACATTTTCTAGAACAGCTGTTTTTTTAATTAAACCATTGACTTTAAAAATGGTGTCAGATTATTATAATAAAGGTATATTTGTTTAAATGCTTATTTTAAATTTGCTAAACTCTCTTAAAAAACGGGACGTCTGTTATAGCGTTAATAAATTCTTCCGTCTCGTGTCCGTAGTTATGGGTTAACAATGAGGCGGGTCGTGGCTACCAAATTGGCCATCACCAGCTGCCGCTGTTTAATACCTATTTATAGAACTTCTAAACCTAATATTTTTATAAAAATTTTCATAATTACTTAAACAAAGCAAATTTAATTGCAGAGAAAATTAGTTTTCCGGGTTTAAGTCTTCTCTTTAAACCTTAAAAACAAATAACGAACATTTTGCAAACACGGAAAATAATGGCCATTAAAAAGGAGATTACCCTAATTGGAAAAACAAACAACGCTCTATTGTAACCCATTTAAAATTCTATTTAAGATTTTAGGCTTAAGTTTCTCTGTGTAGTTTGGTTCTTGGTCTATTTTCTTCTAAAAATATTTTTTGTTTTCTAGTTTGAAAATCTATTATTATATTAGTAAATGTTTACTATTTTTTTTAAATTACATTTAATTAAAATTGCTAAGCACGTAGCTAATTGTTTCAATGTAAAATTTATTTAAAATGGTTTTTATACTAGCACATACAACTTATGTTATTCCGAGGAGTAGGTATTGCAGCTGCGCAACAAATTTTTTTAAAATTTATAACTACGACACGCAGTATGCTACGTTGCCAAACGTATACTGCAAAATACATTTTGTATTATCCAAGAGAAAAGCATTTATTCTGTGCAACATTTTCTGTGGAGGACGTTGTTGTTGTTCATGTGTTCTAAAAAAGAAAATATAGTTTTTTAAACAACTTTGTGGCAAAACTTTAGCAGACATACCTTGAAGATTGTTAACAACTATTTTCAACGAATCTATTAGACAAGCCATAACTTTTAAAGTATTGGACATATCAAAATCAGACTTGGTATAAGTAAATGGTATGGAAAGATGAGGGTTTTTGCATATTTCTCACCTTTTGGTTTCTTTCGGTTTAACCGAAAATGACTCTAATTTTGAATTTTTAAATATAACAACCTGTATATATATTAACATTTTGGGATTTCTGAGACAATTTTAAGTAGTAATTTGACATTTAGAAAAATTTTACGCCTACTTAATCCTACTTAATTTTTTGAGAACCATTTGTAGTATTGCATCTAGGTGGCTATGATTCTTTATTTATCACTTTATTTTTATGTCGCAAATTAATTGGTATCGATAGAGTCGTCAAAAAATGATTTATTTGAAAAGTGCTTGTCTAAAAGGGTTGCCATTGGAAAAATAATAGTTAGGTACCAAAAAGGGTCACTAGATTAATTTGCACCCAATCATGGCAATTCACCTAAATGCAAAAATAAAAATTGCTCTAAAAATCAAGTAGGCTTAAAAACTTTTTAAAATGTCACTTTCTGACTACTGAAGTTATACCGTGCGGCGGCGCGCGCATACGTTCTCTTACGATGGGTCCATTTTCTACAAAAATAGAGGAGAGACGACAGGTTCTCCCGCAATCGCGTAGTGGGAGCAGTCATTTGCGTTCAAGAATACCTATTTAAGCTTTTCGAGAGAACTCTGCTCACTTTTCTTATGAGAACACTGTTCCCCAGTTTCAAGAATAAGGAACCAGACCGGTTTCGCCTACCTTACAGGAACTTTTCAATGAGGCAGTAATGAGTCCTAGTAAATAGCATAGAAAACAAGGGTCTTCTAATTGGACAAGTTTTATTGTCCATCGGTAGAATATTAAATTCTGCCATTGATGCCCTATCGGTATCAACTTGAGCTGTGATTGTATGTCTAGCGATACGTTCTGTGCATTATTTTTATTTTTATGTTTTCGTTAAAAGAGCGCGTCTAAAAAGAAGTTAGGTTTATTTGAGTTATAGTTTTTGCGTGCAGGCATTTTTTTAAATTTTTTGTTTAACAGTCGAAAATTTATAAAAATTTCACTTACGTTTTTTGCTGGCATACAAATTACAACACAACTGCAGTGTCTTATTTTTTAAATATTTAAAAATTAAAACAAAATAAATATTTTTACGTGTACTTGCTTACAATTTCGTTACCTTCAGTTTTAGATTATAGAGGTTCCACTGTACTTACTTGTTAAACTAAAAATATTTCTAGTACCTTATGTTAAAAACACAAACGCATAATACTTTTAGAAACCGTCAAAGACTTATGTTAACTAAAAAGTTTCAAACAACACTGTTAAAAATTTAGGTAATTCAATAGCCTTGTTTACAGTGGGAATCCCGTAATAAATAAAGTTGTACGTATGTACGTGTTTTGGTAACAAACATGATTTGCTATACAATAACCTGCGAAATAGACAGAAACCATACGTTTATTGGAACCAATGTATGTAGGTTGTATCGGGTAGAAGTAATAAATTTACTTGGATTTTTCCATTATAATACTATGTTGTAACTTAATGTTTTATTTTGAATGTTGCCTTTGGTGTATTGTCTGAAGTTAAAAAATATATATTTTATTCTGAAAGTTGCTAAATGTGGTGCAAGTCATACCAAAATAGTATTAAGCCTTACTATAACAAAAGTAGCAAGACATAAAAATAGCTATTTTGCAAAGGTCTGGGACCACATAATCGCACCAAGGCCCGCACTGTTGCACGTCTCTCTGTGTCTCGATTGTGTTATGTACCATTGTAATTAAATGTCGTAGGCTGAATATCATCGCACCCTCCCCGACCACGTACCCCGTACCGCATTTTAACAAGTCGACACACATCATCAACCCACGAGTCACATCGCGTCGGCTGCGACACATTTTTAATTAGTCACTTTGCATTGTACTTAAAATGTTTATAGCTTATTGGATTTTTCGAAATATTAAATAAAAAAATAGATTTAAACAAAATACCAATTTATTCATAAGTTTCATTCATAGTTTATTTTACAATTTTTATTATAATTAAATCAGTTTTTTTATTTTGTTTGTTTAAATTAACTCACCTCAAACCATTACCCTTTTATTTTTATACGTTATGAACTGAAATAAGAGGGTACGCCTCGGTGCGGTTACGTGTATCTACTTTTTTTTGTAAGTTGTCGTGACTAGAATCGTGGTTCGAAACCCACGTTGAGCTGTAGGTCCCGTCAGGCTGACATCACCCAGACGTAAAATCAGGGTGAACAATAAGCTGACCGGTTGCAGTGCGGGCCCGGCCCCTTTTAAACCAACCAACAATATAAATTAGTCAATATAATGATTTTTTTTATAATAAATATTTGCAAGTATACTGCAATAAGTAACCATGTAAAACAAATTACAAATATTTTTGTCTGCCTTTTGTGTGACACTACTTTATTTTTTATCTTACATAATGCCCCAGTTTTATACAGGCTGTTCATTTAATAACTTACCAGTCAAGTTTTCTGGGAAAAAGCAGATTTAAAAAAATTGTTAAAACACGTAAAGATATTTATTGATGGAGGAGGTGTTTTACAAAAAATTGGACTGCGCCCCTTCAACCACTTAACGACCAGTACCGCCACCCCAAAATCCTTAAATAAGAAAAGGGGTCAAGTGATAAATCATTTTAAAGCCCCTGACGAGTACTTTTAATCCTAAAATAATATAAAGTCAATATTTTTACCTACTACAGAATGGTGGTACCTTTCTAAATACCTGATTGGGATGGCCATATTTTCGAAACTTATTAGGTCAAATGTACCTAATGAGGCATTTTTTAAAGGTCTTTTAGAGATATTTTTATTGACAATATAATATACTGGGAGCTTCATGAAAAAAATATACACTTTTTATCTCTACCCTGTATATTGTTAATTTTATCACCATTAAAAAGATTTAAGAAAATACCATATTAGGTATACCTAGATTTATGAGTTTCGGAAATACGACCATCGCAATCAGGTGAAGATATAGTGACTTAATTATTAAGTATTCTCAAAAGAGTCCAACAAGCAAGTTACCTATTCGAGATATATTTGAAAGAGAGATTGAAATTTATGAAAAGGTATTCTAGGGTTATAAAGTCCTCGTCAGGAGCTTTAAAATGATGTAATACGCGAACCCCATTTTTATTAAAAATTTTGCTGTAGTTGTCCTGGGGGTAAAGGATTCCAATTTTTTGTTAAACATGTTCTCACTTAATAAATATTTTAACGTGTTTTGGTGATTTTCTTAAATCTGACTGTTGATACCTTGAGTGGAAAGTTTTAAAAATGAACACCCTGAACAATAAATTAAGCTGTCCAAGATTGGTAAACAGTAAATGTTATGTTATTTGGCATATTTTTATTTAAAAAAACTTTGACGCTAAAATATACTTAAAACCGCTAAAGTCACACTTACAAAATTTGGCATCTAGAATTTTGGGGCACGCAAAATTGAATAGTTATATCGACAACATCGACATTGTTTGTGATTTAACTAAAAATGTGGAATTGCTATATATTAACAACTGATAAACAATAATTATTGATTCTAACTAAGTTTATTAATAATAAATAAATTATCTGTTGCCTTGTTGCAGTCGTGTTTAATTCCCCGTCAAGCCATTTAGCTAATTTGTCTAATGCTTTAGATCACAACGCCAATAATTGTTAGAAGTATGTTGATATGACACTATTTTTATTATTTCAGCATGACGAAAACAGCGTTGGGCTGTGTTTAAGTTATAGCTAAAATAAAAGTTTTTTTCATCGTGCCTCGCCGCTTTTATCGCTCATTGCAGCTTCAACATAAATCCACTCATATATTATTTCCATATAAAGGTGCTTTTGTAGCCTTCTTGTATAATAAAATATTAAAAGACACGCCCTTTAGTAGCCAAGTAAACTAACCCAAACATTTTGAAAGCGAAAATGCATGCAAAACAAATGACAAAATAACTAAGCCTATGGGACTTGTAATTCATCTTGTACTCCAAGACGGAACAGCACAACAATTTTACAGTAATATAAGGGAAGGCAATGTATATTTTTGTTGTTGTGTTGCAACCGTGTTTAATGTCCCGCCGAGCCATTTAGCTAATTTGTCTAATGTTTTAGATCAAAACGCCAATAACTGTTAGGAGTATGTTGATATAGCACTATTTTTATTACCTCAGCGTAAAGAAAATAGCCTTGGGCTGTGTTTAAGTAAGAGCTAAAATAAAAAGCTCCTTTTATCATGCCTCGCCGCTTTTATTGCTCATTGCAGCTTCAACATAAATACACTCCTATATTATTGCAATATAAAGGTGCTTTTGTAGCCCAACGCCGCTCATCTCGTTTATTGCCGCTCCAACATAAACCACCCTTTCCCAGCATGTTAATTTATTTAGGATAATTTAATTGTAAATAAAATAATAAATTAAAATAATAAAAGAGTGTCTTTAATAGCCTAGTAAAGTAACCCAAACATTTTAAAAGCGGAAATGCATGCAAAACAAATGTCAAATGACTAAGCCTATGGGACTTGTAATTCATCTTGTACTCCAAGACGGAACAGCACAACAATTTTACAGTATTATTAAGGGAAGGCAATGTATATTTTATGTCTGTTGCCTTGTTGCAGCCGTGTTTAATTCCCCGCCGAGCCATTTAGCTAATTTGTCTAATGTTTCAGATCAGAACGCCAATAAGTCTCGGGCGTGCTAACGAAGATAAAGTTTCCTTAGGAGTAAATCACTGCCTAGTGTTCCTTTTGCTTCGTATCGAGATTTACAGCTTTCCGAACAGGGTATATAGAGCGGAACACGGCCGAATTCGTAAAGAAGTAGGTCTGTTGGTTTTGATTTAATTTGCGATAAGTTATTGCTTAACACTATAAGTAAACAGTGTGTGGATAAGAAAATTTTAAACGTAAACGATTTATGTTATTTATAAGAATCTTGATAAAAGCCATAAAGGGCAAATTTGTGCTCCTCTTAAATATACCTTAAGAAATACTTAACATCTACAGGGTTAGTAGAAAAACCGGAACGGTGAAATATCTCAGTGACCGTCAAATATAAATAAACCAAATTTTGTACGAAGGGGTAACTGAACTTGAAAAATTAGAAAATTGTCTTTGCAAGGTTGTCAAGTTTATAGTTTTCTCTGAATGATAGCGTATTTTCAAAATTTTAAATGGAATTCCTTAATTTTAATTATTGTAATCAATTGCTTGTATCAACTTTATTATGATCTGATCTTTTTACTTCTGTCAATATCTGAGATATGGCATCATGCTTTTTCGAAATTAATACAAAAACGGCGACATAATTTACGAAAAAATAAGTGCTAAATTTAATCACCGAGCCATCTTACTTCACTTGGTACGCAGTAAATAGCCTCTTTTTTCAAAAACGGTTAAACGTATCTTCAGTATGTAAAATGGCTAAAAATTTAGTACAAATTTTAAAAGAAATATTTACATGTAGGAAAAATGAAACATTTATATATAATCTAGATAATAAATTAGCAAAGTCATTAATTAATATAACTGAAATGCTTAACCTTAATCAACTGATAACTGAGCCGACACGAGTTACTTTAAATAGTTCTACACTTATAGATTTAATATTTTACAATGGTGATAACGTTGTTGATTCGGGAACTAGGGACATACAAATTTCAGATCACAGTTTGATATTTTGTAATTTGCAGATTGAGGAAAGTGAAAGGATGTGCTTTTTAGATTTTGAATATCGACCCTTAAAAATATTAACTCTGATCATTTTCAAAATGACCTGGAAAATATTTCGTGGCAAACATTATATGATCTGGATAGAGTCGATGATAAGGCTGAATTTTTCACAAATAGTATTTTGGGGTTATTTGATAAGCACGCACCCATTAAAAGGGTTAAGGGAAGAAAAAACCTTATTGTCCGTGGATAACTGAGAATGTCAGATTAATGATTAAATTGCGCAATCGGGCTTTAAATAGATTTCGTAGTACTAAATCTCCAGTGCATTGGGCATACTACAAACAACTAAGAAACTTTACTACTTCAGCTATTAGGGCAGAAAAAAAGGCATATATTAATTTTAAATTTCAAAGATGCACTGACAAGGAAAAATGGCAGGAACTTAATAAATTAAATATTATTAAAAGCAGATCTAATAACATTCCTCAAAATCTAAAAAATGTAAATGAATTAAATAACCATTTTACTGCCTTGAGTGCCAACATTCAGCAGCCTGATCAAGACGTTATAAATTTTTATTTGAATAACCGCATTACAGAAAATAATTTTTCCTTTTCTCAAGTAACTGACAATGACATTTTGCACATTTTTCGAGGTATGAAATCAAATGCTACCGGTCATGATAAACTAAATTTATCCTTAATTTTATATTGTTGCCCCTTTATAATCCCTCATTTACGATACCTCGTGAACTCGTGCATTGAAAGTGGTACTTTTCCTATTATATGGAAGCAAGCTAACGTTGTCCCATTGCCCAAAGTTAAGCAGCCAAAGGAGTTTAGTGACCTTCGATCCATATCCATATTACCGACGTTTTCAAAATTTTTAGAAAAATGTATGGATATGCAGATTAATAATTTTTTAAAAGCGAACAATATTCTTCCTCCAAAACAATCTGGTTTTCGAGATTATCATAGTTGCGCGACTGCTAATGCTGAAGTAACTGATAATATCCTGCATTCCATTGATAGTAATAAACCATCGGTCCTTATTATGCTAGACTACACCAAGGCTTTTGATATGTTAAATCATAAGTTAATGTTGGCAATTCTAAAATACATAGGTTTTTCACAGACGTCATTGAAGTTAATCGAATCGTTTTTGACAAATAGGGTGCAGCGTGTATGTGTGGATGGTGATATCTCGGATGCTGCGTCTGTAGTTTTGGGTGTTCCTCAGGGGAGCATACTTGGTCCTCTGCTTTATACAATCTATACATCAAATTTGTACAAATGTTTGCAGCACTGTGATTATCATCTGTATGCTGATGACACCCAGTTGTTTTTTACTTTTGATGACTCTGATATTGAATATGCGAATAATTGCCTAAATTATGATCTTAATAATATTTTAACAGAGTCAACAAAGCATATGTTAAAGCTTAATCCGAAAAAGTCAGTTGCCATTTTGTTTGCCAGTGAAAATAATAGGGATTATTTATCGCAAAATTTACAGTTGCGGCTTGGTAACGAAAATATTCAGCTTAAAGATTTCGCAAGAAATTTAGGATTAATTATAGACTATAAATTACGTTTTAAAGAGCACATAACTGCAAAACTTAAAATTGGTTGATTCGGTCTTAAAAACACTTTACCCACATCGACACTATCTTAATCAAACTACCAAGAAAATATTATGTGAAGCATTAATACTTTCGCATCTTAATTTTTGTGATAATGTGTACGGCCCCTGTTTGGAGAGTACTGATATACAACGAGTACAAAAACTTCAAAATTCATGTCTTAGATTTATTTTTGGTATACGCAGAAGGCAGAGAATATCACATAAATTAAAAGATATTGGTTGGCTTAACATGTCACAACGTAGAGAGCTTCATTCTGCAACTTTTTATTATAAACTGTTAAAATATAAATCACCTTCTTACCTTTATAATAAAATCAGGAATCGAACTGATGCTCACAATATTAATATTCGTCATAGGTATCTTGAAACCATCCCCCTTCACAGAAAAGAAATTTTTAAACGTTCTTTCTCTTATAATTCTGCTATGATTATAAATAAACACAAAATTTTAGATCTGTCTCAGTCGTGTAATACTTTTAAGAAGTCAATATGGAGAAAACTTTTTGTGGGTTAGCTGTTGATGAAAAGGGTTCGTGTAAATTTATTTATGCGTGTTTTTTTTTAATATTTATTTTTAAAAATTTAAATCTGTCTGCGTTCACTTTTAAATTTAACTTTTGCTATTTCTTTCTTTTTTCCTTCTTTATTACCTGTTTTCTTATCTATCGTTTACTTTCTTTGCTGTCTGTATTATAACTTTATTTTATTTATTCTTTTCTAAAAAGAAAAAATTTATAACAGTTACTACGAAGAATATTTTTTAGGGTCCAACAGCACCCAACTTCTGTTTGGGATGCTGAAATTCCACCCTTTAATTCACTTAAATATAAGAATATTATGTTTTTATATATGTTTATATTTGTAAAACTACAGAGTGAATTAATAAACGTTTTTATTATTATTATTATTATTATTATTTATCTGTCAAACTAAAAAAATATATAATTCCAGGTTCATAGCACATGCAGCCCTTTTACTTGCTTGCTACTCTAAACATATCAAAGTATTTACAAAGCTGAACCAACACACTTTTTGGGTCGAGGGTCTGTTTTTGCTCTTTAAAATTATTTCGACGACAAAATTAATTCCGGTTTTAAATATGGTGCCTTTTTACATTCCCAAAAATATTACGTGTAAGGGTTCAAAAATTCAAACAAAAAAAAACCGCCTCACGTAATTTATGAACGCCCCCTTATATTCTTTTAAAATAATTTTTAATCATTCTTTAAGGAGTTGTTAACTACAGACTACAGTAAAACGCACAGGAACGTATAATTTCATTGGTTTAAATTGCCACAGACGGTCATGCAAAACTGTCACATTAGGGGATTATGATGAGTTAAATCTTTTTTATTCCTTAATAAAGCGAATGTAGCGCTCAAACCAATCAAATTAAAAGTTCCTGTGATTTTTACTATAGTCTGTCTAGTGCTTGTGTTTACTCGATCATAGTCAAGAATAAGTACATTAATAATAATCAATAACTATTGTCTAAATGTCATGATTCAATATAAGAATTGTTAGAAATCTGCGTTTGCCTGTATGAATATTTTGTTTTAATGATTTCATCATTTTTAAATTTTAAAACATTATAAATGTCCTCTTTAGAGGCAAGTTTTAGTTAATTTTAAGACAAATAAGGAATAATTTCCTAATATTACATTTTTTACTAAAGCCCAGTTTTTATAAAAAAATCTTATGTTATTCCATATTTCCATTACTCATTTAATTATAAATTAAAAGCAGAGACCATAACATGTAAACATTAAAATTTCAGGGTACTTAAACCTAATTTTATAAATAAAAATATTTAACTGCCAACCGATTAATATAAGAAATTGAAATAGCAATGTGTCACAATTAACTATTGACAAAATGGTGAATGCAATTAAAATACATTTTAAATATTTGTAAGACTATAAGTTGTGGATCATTTTAGGTATATTTAAAAATTTTAAAAAATAATCTTAATAAAGATTTTTTTAACAACAACCTAAATAATAAATGATTATTAATTAATAACTCAAATAAACTTAAAACAGAAAAACCAAAGAGTCATTTTAATACATTAAAATGTATTTTTACCTTACCTGTGGAGCTTTGACTGTAAAGGTAACTCCTCACTGACTCCAAATTATTAAAAATCTGCAACAAAAAAATTAAATGAGAAATCTAAAAATTATAGTAAAGTTTAAGTAGGTATTTGTATTTTTGACGCCCAACAAATCCGAAACAATGTTTAATCAAATTTTATAGGATTTGCAGACGTTTTGTAGCCAAAATAATTTTGAAGAGCAAAAAACGCTCCTCCACCCAAAAAGTAACACTACCTCACATTTTCGTTGGGATGACCTTCCGACCTGCCCCAAAATTCGTTAAATTTTTTCTGTTTCTAGCTGCTAAAAAATTACGTGAAATACAAAAAAGACCCCTAACCCCATGGTGAGATTTGGTGAGATTAACCTCAACCCCACCCCCTAAATGTCTCGCGTAATCTTATGTACGCCTCGATCCTAGTATCGAAGCGGAGAGTAGTAAACTGTATTCATTCATATATCGTTCTGACTTAAGGACTTCGATTATATTGCCTCCAATAAATCTTTCCTACCGGCCGGCAGGGCCGGAGTAGACTTTTTACTTTTACATTGAGAAGCAATTGAAATATTGATAGATAGATATAAATTGTCTAAAAATATGTAAAAATGTGTAAAGAGGTATGTAGTTAGTATTTCTAAACATAATTTTGGGTACTAGGTAACTTTTATTACAATTTGAATTTTTAAGGAAATAATATGAATAATATGGTTACCTACCTAATTAAGTAAAGGTATAATGAAAACTACTTGGCCTTTTGTGTAATTTGATAAATAGGTAAAGGTAGGTACCTTAAAAATAAATTTCGGTAGGCAAAAATCAATTGTAATAAAAAAAAGGTATACCTTAATTACCTATACCTACCTGAATTTTTTCAAAAGGAGTTTGGGTATATTTATGCCCTTAGAACAGTAAATGGCTTAGTATTTTCCAAAATGTGGCGAACGTGGAGTGAATCTGACGATGAAGCAAGCGACAACGAGCAGCAAGCAAGTAGTACAGCAAGCAGCAAGAGAAAGCATCTTTCTGTTGATGCTAAAGAAATTGTAAAGAATGTATATTCAACTTTAAGAAACGATGTTTCCATACAAGCAGCTTTGGAAGAAACGTGCAGGTTAACGAAAATACCAAAGTCTACCATACGCGATATTGTTAAAAACCGATAGTCATGAGAAAGAAAAGATGCGATTCTGGTACTGCCACAAAACTTGATGTAAGTGATAAAGACCTAATTCGACGAAAAATCTATAAAATGTATGAAGAGCAAAATATACCAACATTGGACACCTTAATGAAGAGACTAGAAATGGACGAAAGTGGCATACAGTGTGGCAGAACAACATTGTGGAAGACTGTGAAAAACTAGGATTCAAATTTAAGAAGATCGACAAAAACAAGTGCTGATGGAATCGCAACGACTACGGAAATGGAGATTAGAATATCTTACGAAAATAGATATGTATAGAAGTCAAGGAAGGTCGATTATTTACTTGGATGAAACGTGGTACGATACCCATGACACGCCATCAAAAGGTTGGGACGATTCAAGTGGTAAATGTAACACAAAAGCACCATCCAACAGAGGTAAGCGGATAACAATTATACATGCGGGATCAAAAGACGGATGGGTTCCAAATGCTTTATCACTGAGTGCAAAAAATATAAAAGACTCTTCTCTTGACTACCATGACGACACAACTGCACATTTATTTGAAGACTGGTTTAAAAATAAGTTAATTCCCAATATTCCCCCTCAAAGTGTTATTGTTATGGATAACGCTAGCTATCATAGTAGGCAATTAAACAAACACCCTTGTTCGAGTGACACCAAAGCAATTATTCAAGAATTTATGCACGCCAATGATATTTATTTTCATGAAAATTATTCAAAAAACAATTACTTGAAGTATTAAAATGTTTTAATATAGAGAAAAAATATGTTTGTGATGAGTTTGCAAATAGCATGGGACATTCAGTTTTAAGGCTTCCACCATATCACTGCATTTTTAACCCTATAGAACATATTTGGCATCAATTGAAATCGCAAGTTAGACGAAACAACAGTTCACCGACTTTAAATAGTTTTGTATTAGGCATTATCACCAGGGAAATAGATAAAATACCAGTAAATAGTTGGAGCAACAGCGTAGATCACGTAATTAAAGTTGAACAATCATATACCACACTTTCAAGTAATGTTAAGGAGTTAATTATACAGTTAGGGGATGATAGTGATAGTGACACTGATTTAATTGAATAGGTCCTAATAATAATTATAAGTTGTAATATTTTTAGATACTTTTCATTTTATATTGTATATTGTATTTTTAAAAGCTTTTTATTTATTTATTTTTTTAAATGACTAAGTAGGTAGTATCCCTAGGTATATTTTATAAATTTTGTTCCTATTAATAATAAAATATGTGATTATCAATGTGTTTCTATTTTTAATTTCCTATAAAAAGTAAATTCCACCCTGTTCCGTTCAAATATTATAGCAGGTTAACACCTGGCTAAAGAGCCTGCCGACAATAGGGGACAAAAGGGTCGTTTATTGGCCTCTAGAAGTCAGAACGAAATATGTCTGAATGTGCTTTAAATTCATCAGTTCCCTATCTATGTTTTTAGTAGCGTGGACCTGTATGTAGAAGAAAATCCATAAACACAACTTTACTTACATTTATATAGAAGCTAAAAACCATTACATAAAAATCCCGTTAATAATTAAAAGATATATGTAAAAAAGTTGCACCTAAAACTTGTTTTATTTATAAAGGCCCTTAAGACAGTCATATTTATTATCAGTTCAGTTTCAGTCAAACTGTTAAATCTCTATAGGTGTAAAGATAAAAAAATAAAAGAAGAACCGAAACCCAGCCTG